>JAENPR010000217.1:600000-873500 GCA_018135685.1 Themeda triandra | reverse complement strand
GAAGCCGCCGGCAAGTAGAGGAGAGATCGAGAGAGAGAAGGTGAGACTTGCTTGTAATTATGGATAATTAGCAGGGACTAGCTAGCTCTAGCTTGCTATAGGAAGCTTTATGTGAGCTTGGTTTAGACTACCATCATATTTCATATCTATCCATCATCTAGCTACCTTTTTGTTACTCATCAATCATCATGCTTGATCTTCTTCTGTTCATGCATCATCCGATCCATTCCTCTCTCCTAGAGATCAGGAGGAGGGAGAGGAGGGATACATGCATGCATGCATGCACTGCATCGTCACCTGGAGCTGGTGGGTGATTAACTGTAAATTAAACTACTATTGTATATATCCTTTCACTCTAGTAATAATATCAGCACTTGGTTTGCCACACATCATGTATCCATGCATATACACTTGTGATACCAGTATTATATATTGCCACACCATCCACACCGATTGTCAGCTAACACGTACATGAGAAAGCAAGAGCGCGAGGAAGAGGACGGATGATGTCCGTGTTTCTGAGCTGATGCTTCTAATTAATTAATAAGCTCTGATATCCCCTTTGGTCGGTTCAGTCCTGCATAACCACAGTGCGTGTTCTTCTTATTTCTTTCCATCATTTCCCCTTCAGGTTGTACTACTAGCAGCTAAGTAGCTAGCTACCTTGTAAGGTCACGCAAGTAGGGTGTAAATAGGGTGGGTGTCCGTGTCTCCTAATTTGTGTGCCAATTATTGGGGGCAGTAGAAGGATGAACTAAAATTGGTCGGACTAGCTGTTTATTTTGTTTGTGTAACTCTTTAGATACAATCGTTCATTTCGTTCTTCTCTGCTGTGGAGTGGTCAAAAACTAATTATCGCGTGGGATATAGTATAAGTTAGCACTAGCTAGCTTAGGACCCCAGAATTCTCGATGACGGTCTCCTGAAATTTGGGTGGATTCACATATAGTTAAAGCAAATTTATCTATATATGGATGATGTTTCATAACTTTCATCTCTGTATGAGTTTCTGATCGATCTTGCATATATATAGTTGTTCATGGGTAGTGAGCTTACACACTGTTGATGGCCGACAAACCTACCAGCGCGCAGCACATTTATACGTGCAGTTCCTTTTTATGCATGCATCCGAGTTCCGAGCACATTCAAAAATGGAGTTCGTTTATGCATGCACCCAGCCACGCTCTTAGCTTCATCCATATATCCTCTTCATCCTCCTAAAAAGAACACAGCTATATTTTAGATTTTGAATCAAATTAAATTTTGTTAAGTTTGCTTGGGTTTATAAAAATAATATGAACATTTGTGTCTCAAAATACGTTTACTATATGAAATTTTTATTCCACTTGATCTATTAATAGTTACTCAATATCATAAATATTAGTACTCTTCTTTTGTATAGATTTAGTTAAACCTAAATTTTTTTGACCTAATATAAAAGTATGGAGAGTTTATTTCTGTGGTTATTCATTCCCTCTCCTATGTGTGTCGAGGCACGTGTGTAAAGTCTGATCAGAAGATGAGTTAAAATACAAAGCATTTCCATGCATGGTCCCTCAATCTTTCCTATGCCCTCAGGATAGTTAGAGCAGTGTGTCCAGTTATGGTACAAGAGAGTGAGGAATCTGATCCCAATGCAAGATGATTTAGAACGCGCAATGACATATAATCACTGTTTTTGGATAAACCACATCAAGCTGCCCATATAAGTTAGAGCAACTGCAGGGTCACAACTAGTTTGTAGGGGTTACCCAACCCTATAAAATATTGCTAATCCTATAGAGATTAATGTTCATGTAGCATTAGTAACGACTCCAATGATATAATAGAGATGACCCCAATGAACTTGATGCTGCTTGACTTCGCCGCGCCCCTGCATTCACCAGCAGGTCACAAAATCGAATTCCAAAACGAATTAGAACATATATATGGCAATAATTGTTTAATAAATTTTCTGAGTCACAGATGTTTTATGTGAGCTCTTGCAACCAAGCTAAATGTCCAATTATAACACAAATATATATGTTTGCTAGTTTATCAGCACACAGGATATTGAGTTGACAGAGAGAGAACACTCGTAATTGACAATCCCAGTGCGCCTCTCCAGAAAGATGAAAAAAAAAGGTAAACTGGGATGCGCTGACTAGCTCTCTTAAATTGAACGGCGCCTCAATTCGATATATGTTATAGATTAGTGATCTACTTGATCTGTGTTTCTGATGCAAAAGGTGTTGCTCTGTGTCGTCTGTTTCCGGCAACTCCATTGGTCATATCGATGGATACCGGATCTAATCTTTTGCCGATTAATATTTGTCTCAAGTGTAGATGAGGACGGCGATCACATCAGACGAAGAGCCAGTGGCGCCTTTCAGCTAGTGTTCCGATCGTGCCTGAGATGCGAGCGCATATTACCGAGGCAGTTGTGCTGCACCTGCTCTGCATGCTAGTCCCTCAACGAACACAAAATGGCGACATTTGGTAGTTACAATCGTCTTACGTTTTAGAACATAAAACGGCCAATGATCAGTATACGTATATAAAGAGTTTTCAGGCATCCGAAACAATTAAAGCTTTTTATATGTAGTTGATGAGAGGAACATGACAGACAATGCCTAAGGACAGCAGAGTAGCAGAAGGACGTGCAGCAAAGGGGCGAGTGGGCGACCAAGCTCTTCATCGAATGGGCGCGCGGCCAACCTTGGAAAAAAGGCCAGGAATACAAGAGATTTGGCGTGAGATTGTTGGTGATTATAAAAGAACAAGAATGAAAACAAAGATCAGAAAAGAGATAGGAAGGGGTATACATACAAAGACTGAAAAGGGAAAGGGAAGAGAAGAGAAAACATCAGGAGCCGCACCAAGCTCCAGCTAACCACACATCATCATTCATCATTCAGGCCATCCCTGCAACTGAAGGTCTCTTTCAAAACAAAACAACAACTGAAGGTGGTGCCTTGTTGAAAAACCAACTAGTAGTAGGTGTATGCAGCGGCGAAACAACTCAGTGTGGCACCTAATTAACCACCCAGTGAAAACAAAGAGGACTCTAGGCTACTTTCAATAGTTTAGGGAAGTGAGTCTGGCTCACTTGACTAGGTAACTCAAAGTGGCACTACACCTAACCACCCAGGTTCGAATCTCTGGCAATTTGAGTGTCTATTTTCTTCTTAAGGGCGGCTCCAATGGCTGATATGTACTAGCTAGGAGGATCACCGTCCAATCACGAGGAGAGAGGGTGAGAAATATTTCTGGTCGCTTAGCGACGAACAAAGCGATAGCTCGCACACCGTCCAAAGAAATAAATTGTGACCGACTTTGTGGCCCCCTGGAGTGTTTACAAGTTCCTCCTTCATTAGCGCTTTTCCTTCCTCCATTGTTCGGACTGCTTTCAATGGTCACGTTGTTAGTTTTTTTAACTTTCAATAGGTTGTACCATACACATTTATGTCATATATATAATATTTTGTAGAAACTACATCACATGTAGAAACCATATTTCAAATGGATAGTTCATCTCATCTATCATTTACCTACCACATCTCTCTTTATGTCTTGGATATAATGATATCATGCATTGTAACCGTTCTTTAACTCTTCTTAAGTGCATTTGATATCGAAGGAGATATGGTAACGTGGATTGGGAATAGCCTTTAGTTGCCGACAACATACTCATGTCTGATTAAATTTATGAAAAATAGTGTCAACATTTATGTCTCTATATAGATTTATTATGAAAACATATTTTATAATCACCCTAATTGTACTTATTCAGTTTCATAAATATTATTAACTTTTTTGTATAGTTAAGTGGTCGTTTCTAAGGCATATGGAATTAGACGGTGAAATATCCATGTCGTTTAAGTGTTTGGTTCTAAGACATAGGGAACTAGACACTCCCTTTTCCCTAGGAGGAAATATGCCTCTCAGACAACGTCCCATGTTATACCTCGAAGTTGGATGAAGCAAGATGGACGATCCGGTTGACACGAGTGTGCAAGAAGGGGAGGGTCTTCTTAATTAGGTACATGTGGGAGGAGAATGGTAGTCGTGTGGGAGTTGGTCATGGGAACACCGGGGGTAATCGGGGAGCCAGCGGTGACCTTGGTTCATGGATTTGATGGTTCGTGTCACGGTGCGAGGAGAGGATTCAATGGTGTGGCTCCAAGGGGAACTCTAAGGTTGCAGGATGTTGCGGGAGCACAACAAGCATTGGCTACTGAAAGCATCTAGGCCCCTTAATATGGGTTTCAATGATTGATGACAATGTTCATTATCAGGAATAACGTGTGTTTTGCAGAAACAGTAGAGTGTTAGGTCATGGTAATAGCAATCTCGGGCAATATGGTTTTCATGCCTCCTGTCGATGAAAATCATTTCGGTTTTCAAAGGATGGACAACAAGGTTAAGGAAGATTAGTTTTGATTGTCGATGGTGTTGAATGACATCGGATTAGTCATTAGGACTTTGTTTTTTTTGCCACACTATTATGGGAGGTGCAAACAGTAGCTTCGCCTAGGTGAGTCTAATTGTTTAGGTGTGGTACACACTTGTCAAACTTAGCACTAGTTAGCTGCAAATTGGCCCTAAGATTGATTGGAGTCAAAGTCGTTCACAAAGTGTTTGAATTGGAAGTGAAATGGTCTTCAGTTGCACGCATCGGACGTTGTACTTGAGAGCGCCGGATGCGGTGTCGGCGTTCGCCCGTCATAGCGTGCGTGTGCCCATCGGTTTGGGTGCATCGGATGCATCGACGTTTTCTCAACGGACGCTGGACGCGTCCGGAGCAGGCACCCGTTGAAGCACTGAGATTAAACGCGTCGGACGTTGCCCCGTCGGCGTCGACGCAATACATAGAGTCTAGCAGTCACTCGTCGGACGCGTCCCGGCGCTTACAACGGCTAGCTGGTCGATTGAATATTGAACGTGTCGGACGCGTCTGACACTGGGCGTCTTGCGCGTTCGACGCCCCCGCAAAAGCTGAGTTGGGGATAATGGTTGGATTTTTGGCTTGGGCCTATAAATAAAACCCCAACTCCACCTTAGCTCTCCCGGCCATTTGTTCAGCTGAGGCATCCATTTGAGTGCAAGGGAGAGCAAGAGCCTATTGGAATTATTAGAGATTTGAGATTCAAGATTAAGGACTTCATTAGTGCATAGGGAGTAGCAAGTGTGCATCCACCATTCTCATTAGGCTTGTTGTGGTCAAGTGAGAGTTTGTGCTTGTTACTCTTGGTGATCACCATCACATAGGACGCTTGGTGGTGATTGGGAACTTGGTGATCATCCCGGAGCTTGTGGATGACCCAACTCATGGTGTGAGCGGTTCTTGGCGATTCATCGCATCGGAGCGACGAAGAATCGGTCGCTAGAGAGCACTTGATCCTTGTGCGGATCAAGGAGGAGCTATACACTTGAGCGGGTGCTCCAACGGGGACTAGTTGGGAGTGGCGACTCTCCGATACCTAGGAAAAAACATCGTCCCGCTCCTTACCCCTTTACATTCCTCATTTACTTTCTAGCATTTATATTCTTACTATTACATTCATAGAACCGTGCTAAAATAGGATTGGAACCTATGGTGCAAACATTTTGACCGTGCAATCATTAGGAACACACTTAGACACCGTGGGGTGAATATGTGCTAGTAGGGTTTAACGCCGTAAGAACCCCCCCCTCCCCCACCCCCGCCGCATCTTGATCCTTTCAAGTACCATGGGAGCTTAAGTGTGGCGCTGACCATGAGGCGGAGGGGAAAACAAGGAGGTGGAGAAGATAAAGAGGTTGATGGATTTGACCCACGTGATAGAGTTCCCTTACAAATTTTGACATACCATCAACCAAACCAAAAAGAACAATTAATGATCCTGTCACTCCAACCAAATAGCAAACTGGGCCATCCCAACCTAAAAATACATGGACGGATACATCCCATCCCCTATTGTCCAAATGAAACACATGCTAATGCTCCTTCGGTCTCAAAATATACTAACTTCTAGAGTCATCCTAAAGTCAAACTTTGTTTTAAATTTGACCATCTTTGACAACAGATGACCAAATAAGTACACTACAAACATATATTTCATGGTGCACCTAACAACACTATTTTAGTGTCATAAATATTGGTGCTTTAACTTTAATTCGTCTATAAATCTAGTCACTCGAAATAGTTTTCTGAATTCCTGCTATTATCGCCATACATTATTGATCTAGCCGGCGACTTCAATTGTGAGTTTCTCTGAATATTTGAAATTTTGACAACACTATTTTAGTGTCATAAATGTTGGTGCTTTAAATTTATTTTGTCTACAAATCTGGTCGCTCAAAATAGTTTCCTGAATTCCTGTTATTATCGAGTCGGCGACTTCAATTGTGAGTTCCTCTGAATATTTGAACTTTTGAAGGTCCTCCATTTATGTTCCTTGCAGACACATGTCGCCCCACCAGAATATATCATTTCAATGCCCCTCCTCTTTTCTATTTGGAAGACACATATACAAAAAGGAGAGAAAGTACAGAAGTAGGGCAAAGCTGACGCATTAGACCTATGAGTATGATATTTATAATGTGCAATGCTTCTACTGACTTTATTATTCAACTGGTAGCTCCTGATCCAAGAGATGTCAACAAGCACAAATTAATAGGCAACAGATTTTTATGATATGATGAAGGTCAATTCTGATCTTATAGATAACTTCTCAATGTGAACCAAATTACATTTAAGGTTAGTCGATAAGAGTAGCACAATCTGCATCACTATAACTATTTTCTCCAAGCAAAATTATATCATCATTGTAATGGAACATAATGAATGTGCAAGCTATAACACCTCCCACTTCCCACAGGGCATAGGAGAGAAATACTAACTTTTGTCGCATCCTCTGATATGTTGTCAACTTATTATCAGTACGTTTGAAGTAAAAACATTAGCCACGTACATGCTAAAATACTTAGCGTTATTGCAAAATCCAGGAGATAAAAGAGGGTCTGGAATATGTTTGTTGACTTGTTATCAGCAACTTTACTAAGCATTTTGAAGTAAAAACATCAGCCACAGGTTACTTAGTGTTATTGGAAAAATCAGGGAACAAAAAATTATGCATTGTGCAGTAAAAACATCAGCCACAGGTTACTTAATGTTGTTGTAGGACCAAAAAAGAATCAGGGGACAAAAAGATGAAAGAAAATAAATTTAGGGACAAAACAATGAAATTGGAGATGCGGGGTATCCTAAGCGAGCGCTCTACCATCTGAGCTACATCCCTTCCGTGTTATGTGATCCATTTAATTATTTAATGTCTTATATCTATTAGATAATGTGCAATGCTTCTACTAAGTGTATTATTCAATTGGTAACTCTTGATCCAAGAGATGTCAACAAGCACAAATTAATAGGCAACAGATTTTTATGATATGATGAAGGTCAATTCTGATCTTATAGATAACTTCTCAATGCGAATCAAATTGCATTTAAGGTTAGTCGATAAGAGTAGCACAATCTGCATCACTATAACTATTTTCTCCAAGCAAAATTATGTCATATTATTGTAATGGAACATAATGAATGTGCAAGCTATAACACCCCTTCCCCCAGGGCATAGGAGAGAAATACTATTTTTGTCACAGCCTCTGATATGTTGTCAACTTATTATCAGTACATTTGAAGTAAAAACATTAGCCACGTACATGCTAAAGTACTTAGCGTTACTGCAAAATCCAGGAGACAAAAGAGGGCCTGAGATATGTTTGTTGACTTGTTATCAACAGCTTTACTAAGCATTTTGAAGTAAAAACATTAGCCGCAGGTTACTTAGTGTTATTGGAAAAATCAGGGGACAAAAATTATGCATTGTGCAGTAAAAACATCAGCCGCAGGTTACTTAATGTTGTTGTAGGACCAAAAAGAATCAGGGGACAAAAAAGATGAAAAAAATAAAATTGGAGATGCGGGGTATCGATCCCCGTACCTCTCGCATGCTATATATAATCCCCTTCGACATCAATATAATGACATCAATGGGGAGCCCACACGCCAGTAACTCTAGAACAGAGAGGAGTGTGGGGCAATCTTTGTGCACGGTCATGACTCATGAGCTTCTGGCGCGTGGGGTCTCTCAAATGAATGATGAAAGAATAAGCAAGCCGTATTTGCATTGTGTGACAGCACGTGTGTCTCCGCTTGGGCGTGCGACGTGCTGAGTGGGCCAAACAGGAAAGCGAGAGAAGTGGAGACGAATTCTCTTTTCTTTTTCCTTTTGTTCATTTTCCTTTTTCCAATTTTATTCCCTTTTATTCTTTCCCTTGCTACATATTAATGGTAGTGAAAATGAATTTAATACTTTAGAAAGCCTTATTAAGTAATGAATCCAAAAAACTTCAAAAATACAAACTAAACATGGAGTTTGGCAATTTGCAACCTGAAAATAAGAAATAAAAAGTTATGATCTCGAGGTTATGCTTCTTTTTTTGGGCATACGAACATGCGGCGACAAGACTGGAAACACTTCTAAGAGCAACTCCAACAGTTTTTGGCAAACTCATTGCATAACCCTTGGAGATGCTCTAAGAGCAAATTTGCTAAAACTCATTTGGCAAATCTATAGTTTTGCCAAGTCTCAAAACCAAATGCCAAGTGAAAAAGAAGTCTTCTCCAACGGTTTGCTATTTGGGCTTGGCAAAAGAACTTGGCATCCTAGGATTTTTGTCAAAATCACAAAATTAAGCCTCCAATAAGTTGGCAAAACTAGTTGGCAAATGGATACTCCCTCCGTCCCGAATTAAAGAGCATTCTAGACTTTGGGAGGGTGTCCTCGAGATATAGTGCATTTAGAGAACAAAAAGATAATATTTATTTAAATAAGAGTACGTGATTGTTATTTACAAGGAAGGTAACTCATGTACTTGCCATATTTTGTATAAGAACTAATAGTTCACCCTTTAATCATGCAAAATAGAATCGATTTCAATACATTAGGAAGGTTAATGAGGGATACATGCGTCTATTGCCTTCTCTCTTATTTTGTCCTAGAATTGCTAAATGCTCTTTAATTCGGGACGGGGAGTACACGTGATGCCAGTGATGGAGCACTTCGTAAGATATTTGGCAAGTGAAAGGAGAATTTTGCCACGCTCACGAAATGACAAGTAGTTTTTGCCAACTTGTTGGAAAATTTTTTTGTGATTTTGTGAAAATCCTAGAATGCCAAGTGCTTTTAGCAAACTGTTGGAGTTGTTGTAATGCATAGGTTTAAATCCCTAATCGTAACTAAATTTGACTGAATTATGATGATTTAATTTGTGCATCATCAACTATATACCTCACCCAAGAAAAGAACGTAAAATTCTGGAAAACCACATTTTCATATATGTAATTTGGGTGTAATGTTAGAAAACTAAGACTCTTGGCGTAGGGTTTGCTAGGGTGTTTATGCTTCCTGAATGTTCACGCCGTTTCTCAATCGCATGAATCTGGGAGGAATATCCACTCTAAGTACGATGAATCATGTGCCTATGCTTCAGTTTCCTGTTGAGCAAGCCAGCTAGGTATGCAAATGCATGTACTTTGCAGGTTACCTTGGCTTGGCAATCCTCCTGTCGTGATTTGTGGGTGTCAAATGGAAGCCATCACGCGGTGCATTCCACGTACGCTGAAGATTCATATGTATATTCTCCGTTCCGTTTTCCCGTAGTTCGAAGCATACGGCTTGCATGTGATGGCGGCCGTAAATTCATCAGCAGATTTGCACCCAACCGCAGCAAGCCAGCCGGCGCTCGAGACTGTCTTGCTCTCAACTCCAAATTTGTTCAAAAGTCAACCCCCTAACCCCTTTGACCTTCCACTCACCATCTATGGCTGGCTTCTATATAAGTGCTTCACCTCCGAGACATTCCCAACACAAAAACACACACAAGCATACTAGCAAGTAGCAACTCACCATCAGTGATCACAAGAAGTCAGACACCGTCAGTCGTCTTCACCATGGCGAAACTCACGGCGATCGTCCTGCTCATGTTTGTGGCTGCCGCAATGGTCACTGACGCCGGCGCTATCCCAGGTGGCCAACAAGCCAGGAGGAGCCGTTTCCTGCTCGCCAACTCGCCGCCGCCGCCGCCGCCGTCGCCGTACGCCTGCTCCAAGAAGTCAGAGGACGCCGTGTGCTTGGCTCCGGGGAGCCCGGGCGCGACGTGCTGTGGCGGGCAGTGCGTGGACACGGTGGCCAGCGCCGACCACTGCGGTGGCTGCCACAAGGTTTGCAAGCACGACCGGAGCACGTGCTGCGGCGGCCGCTGCGTCGACCTGCTCGCCGACAAGGACAACTGCGGCGCTTGCGGGAACCAGTGCAACAAGAAATGCAGCAACGGCTTCTGTGACTACGCTCTGTAACGTAGGACAATATTATATCAACAAGAAATGCAACAACGGCTTCTGTAACTACGCCCTGTATCGTGCGACGTATATGTACAAAGCAGAGTATACAATACTCCTACTCCGTCCGTCTAATAATCGTGTAATTTAATAAGAGAATGGTTCTTGTGCACTCATTTTATAAATTTACACGCATCTCGAAGTATGTAAGTTACAAATTAATTATTCAATTTTCTAATTACTTTCCGGTATGTCCATACTCTATATATGGGTAGTAGGAAAACGGACTGAAGCAGACGTGAAAACATCTGGCTACAAGATTTTCGCAAGGATGCACCTTTTTGGGATTTTCCTAGTCATTTGGATGTGCTCATAGGTGTAGATTGTACGTATATTAATATAAGAGTGAGTGGGGTGAGTGTGCGTGCGTGTTTAGGGTTTACGGTTTAGGGTTTAGAGTGAAGTCCCGGTCGCGAAAAAAAGAGTGTTCATGCGTGTTGTGAGCGAATGCATTGTAATTTGTAATTTAAAAAAAAAACAGTTCTGAGTATTGTATCTCTCATGGAAAACTTGTTTAGCCATGATCATTAAAAAACAAATCAGTAAAGCACACATCGTCACAGTTCAGTAGTTCACACACTTCGCAGTTGGAGCTGGTGGCCTTGATCCCTGTGCAACATGTCTGCAGTGGGCCTGAACAGCTCAAGGTTCCCAACCCTGACAGCCTGGTGGAGATAAATGTATAATTTAAGTTCAAAGTATTTCACCTATTGTACCAGAGTTTATGAATGACCAGTTACTTACATTTGTGAGCTCAAAATAAGGTGTCAGAGCTTTCTTCGTTCCTTTCTGCATGAAAACAGTCCTCTCTGGAATCTCTCCAAGCAGCAGCCTCACTATGATAGCCCATTTTTCTCTCCAATTTTTCACTCTTATTTTTCCCCTTCCAACATATAAAAGGTAGTGAAAATGAATTTTATACTTTATAAAGGTTTATTAAACAATGAACCCAAAACATTAAAAAGAAATCAAACATGCAACCTAAATACGTCTAAGGTACTAATGCATAAACTTATTAAATCCATAATCATAATTAAATTTGACTGAATTATGATTATGCATTTAATTTGTGCACCATCAACTATATTCTTGACCTAAGAAAAGAACAAAAAATTTAGGAAACCCACATTTTCATATATGTGATTTGGGTGGAATGTTTTTTTTTTTTTGAGGGAACCGGAGGGGCTTGCACCCCTACAGCTTAAAAGATTTAAATTAAGACAAAAAAGGTTCTTACACAAATAAAGTACAGAAGTAGACAAGAAAGATGCTGAGGGGGAACAGAAGCTGTTGCCCAACCATCCTAACCTTCCTACCTAAAGGAGCTCAGGAAACAAAAAAGGTCACAAGAAAGAGCAGTAACGGTACTGCTTAACAACTGGGCTATGCTAGATTTGCAATCCATAAATCAATTGAGGGGGAGTAGCTCCTTTTTAGCTCTGAGCATTAATAACTTCATTTCATCTCTGAAGGTACTGAAAGTCGTTTGCACTGATGGGTTCATCTCCCTGAATATGAAGTCATTCCTGGACTTCCAGATTGCCCATGCCATGAGTATAATTATCTCCATGAAAAAGGGGACGCTCAGCTGAGTTCTGAAATTTTGAAGGATTTGGAATGGGTCCACTGCAAGGCAAAAGGGCACTCCAGCAGCAGGTGTGAAAGAGATTCTTCAGTTGAGGTAGCACATAGCACACAGGTATAGTTTTGGGTGGAATGTAACAAACTAAAACTCTTGGCGTATGGTTTGCTAGTGTGTTCATGTTTGCTGAATTTTCACGCGGTTTCTCAGTCGCATGAATCTGGGGGGAATATCCACACTCTAAGACTCTAAGTACGATGAATCATGTGCATATACTATATGCTTCAATTCCTGTTGAGCTGAGCAAGCCAGCAAAGGTATGCACATGCATGTACTTTCAGCCTTTCAGGTAACTTGGCGGCTATCTCTCCTGTCGTGATTTATGGGGTGTCAAATGGACCACGCGGTGCATTCCACGTACACTGGAGGTTTGTATTCTCTGATTGTTCTGTTTTGCCGTAATTTGAAGCGTATGCGGCATGAATGTGATGACGGCCGTGAATTCATCAGTAGATTTGCACCCAACCGCAGCAAGCCGGCCGGCGTTTGACTTTCTTGCTCTCAACTCCAAAATTTGATCAAAAGTCAACCCCTGAAGCCTCTGACCTTCCACACCACCCATCTCACCTCTATATAAGCGCTTCATTTCTGAGACATTCCCAACACAAAAACACACACAACTACACTACTAGCTACTCACCGTCAGTGATCACAAGAAGTCAGCCACCGTCAGAGACTCAGAGTCTCCACCATGGCGAAATTCACGGCGCCCTGTAAAAGCTGTAACGGGCGACATATTATACCAAGTTATTATCATATATTGTATCAACAAGAAATGCAACAACGGCTTCTGTAACTACGCCCTGTAACGTGCGACATAAGTACAAAGCAGAGTATACGATATACTACTACTCAGTCCGTCTAATAAGCGAATAAACGCATTTCATAAAATCAGAGAATCGTTCTTGTGCACGCCGATGGTCGATTTTGGTGTAGCCGAACCCTAGCTAGTACGAAAACGGACTGAAACAGACGTAAACATCTGACTCCCTACAAAAATTAGTTCTGAGTATTGTATCTTTCATGAAAAAGGTGTTTAAACATAATCATAGAAAAACAAACGTGTTTAGCAATGATCATAAAAAAACAAGTCAGTAAAGCACACATCATCACTGTTCACAATTTCGCAGGTGCAGCTGGTGGCCGTTGATCCCTATATGCAACACGCCTGCAGTGTGCTTAGCCCTGCAACGCTACTAACTTAGATGGAACAGCATAGAGATCATATGCAGGTTCAACCGGCAACCGACCAGATACACTACTTCTGATATAAACATAAAAATCTGTTCTATACATACACGGCTGAAAAGCATACAATTTGAAACATATTCATCATCACTTACTTTTGAATCGAACTTCAACCAATAATAACTAAGTAAACTAAGACACGGAAACAATGAATACACAGCATTTCAGAAAAGCCTACAGCATTTCAGAAAAGCCCAAACTGGAAGCAGATAACTCTTGAAATAAACAAAGCTGCTTGCATGCTGGGTAAATTCCCGGTTCAACAATTCATCAGGGAGACTAAAACTCAAGTATTGAATTTAATACAAAAATCCTGATTCAACATAACATTACAGAAGATGAATTTCAAACTTCAGTGTTTGCATGACCCGAGTGGCTGATGCAGGGGAATTGCTTTGAACCAGGCGTCACAACCGAACAACTCCACATTGCAAGTGGTTGCTCAAAAGGCAGCTAATTTAGAAGTCGTCATCATCCTCCTCGGCCATGTGCTTTGCCAGTTCTTCCTCCTGCTGAAGTCTCTCCCGCCGCTTCTCAGCGCTCTCCTTTCCTTGTGAGAGTTAGGAGGAATCTCATCGCCTTGACCGCCTCATTGTGCATGTTGAGGCAGAATGCAATCCTGGAGTTGAATGCAATTTGCGGCTCATTTGTCGAGTAGACATCACCGGTTTCCTTTGGATACCATCCAGCCATTTGCATGATCTATGGTGGCATCAATTGCACCATCTCTTATGGCCTTGGCTGCAATGCTCTCCGCATCAGCAATAGGGTTCTCAGAGTCTAGTCTGAGCTTTCTTAGCAATGTCAGCAAGGGAGATCCTTGAGTAAGAAATGCTGATGTTGCGCAGTCCAGTTCGAATGACATTGTGGCGCAGCCCACAATCAAGTTGCGAGTCCTGTCTGCGCTGAATGTGCTTGCAAATTTGTCTGCAACGGACCTGAACAGCTCAAGGTCCCCAACCCTGACAGCCTGGTGGAGATAAATGTATAATTTAAGTTCAAAGTATTTCACCTATTGTACCAGAGTTTATGAATGACCAGTTACTTACATTTGTGAGCTCAAAATAAGGTGTCAGAGCTTTCTTCATTCCTTTCTGCATGAAAACAGTCCTCTCTGGAATCTCTCCAAGCAGCAGCCTCACTATGATAGCCCATTTGTTGCACTGAATCCGAAAACCACGGGCTGTTGTTGGTGCCTTACGAGCAGCTTGCAGGAGGCTTTCTTTCGCATCAGTGTACTCCAACTGAATTGTCCTAATTTTGCCCAGGTAGAACAAAATATCGGCAGAACTGCAACAAAAGGAATTTGTAGCATTTGTTTAGAAAAGCTTTCCTACAAAACCAATTTCCTGAAAGAAATAATACTTCAATCCCCAACAGAGCAACCACTAAAAAAGTTTCTTAACAGAATTAGTAACATAGATTGTTTGCAAGTGCTAATCTACAACATAAAAGCTGCATCACAACAGATGGTATAAGCAAATGAATTACTTGTTGATTGGAATGCGCTTTCAAAACGAGGTGCCTTTGATCTAAGCTTTTCTGCCTGATCATACAAGTTGTAGTGGAGGTGTAATCATGAGGAGGGGAGATTGAGCAGTGTTTCCTGCAATCAAGAACCAAATACATACAATCAGGTATGCAGAACTCCAACAACAAAAAATATATCAGTGGCAAACAGAAAAAAATCAAAGCATTACCTGGCCAAGCTCATCACGATGCAAAGTTGCCATTCTGTGTAGAGCAAGCAGATTCCTGGTAGGAAAAAAAGAAGCAAATGTAGGAGACTGTCAGGGTTGGACCTGGAAGTGAACTGTGAGCAAGAATGAAACATTTATCACCACGTATCAGCAAGGCTGTTGGTGAGCTCATACACATAAGAGTAATAAAAGTACAGACAGAGATGCCAGGACATCAACAGTTCTCCGGTTTAGGTTCTTCAGGGCGAGCAATGCTCATGTTTGCACATGCTTTAGCCTTAATTCAAAAGCAGAAATTCAAATTCAAATTCAAATTATTATGTTTCACACATCAAATAAAAGGAAAATCAGAGGTTCCAGATGTACCTCGTCGTATTTCTTCTGATCAATGAGGAAAATCAGAACAAGCAAGTAGCAAAATATTTCAATCTCAGGGAGACCATGTTTGATTGAAATCTGAGCTTGCCGGAGCTGCAGCATCCACATCCATCTCAGTATCATCTTCCTGGTAGAAATTACAGATGAATATTAGTTATACGTCAAAAAAAAACTCACTTGTTCTTCTACTCTATCGTACAAAACAAAGTGATAGCATTATAGGTTCTAACAATAAACTACAGAACAAGCAGCAGACATAGCAAAATCTATTTAACAGGGCAAAAACTTACTCAGTGCTTCACATACACATGAATCACAGACCAATTAAGAGTCTACCATTTGTAACAATTCACTGTACCATTTTCCTAAATTGAATTATAGGAGTAATTGCACAAAGAAGGAAAAGTGGAAAACTAAGCTCTGAAGATTCAACTCTACTAATAACTTTTAAATTTGTCCTCAGCTAAGTGAGAATCTAGGTATATGAAAGAAGTGAATTAGTGAACAAAATTTTTGAACATGTTACTGAGAAGGGATTGCTTTTGAAAGTTGAAGCCTTGAAGCATAAGAAGTTGAAATAAAAATGATTTTAAGATCTACTTACTGCTTAGTCCGTAGATCTAAGAAACTAGCAGTGCCAAACAATTACCAGTTAGCATATTCAGGAGAAAAACTAAAGCATAAAAAGGCACTCTGGACTAGAAAAGCCAACTGCAGAGGTGCAATGACACATAATCCATAGGAATAATGCAAGTGTATCCAATAATGACAAGGGAAGAGTTTTTTTTTTTTTTTGTCTTACAGTTTAGGCTACATAACAAACGCATAAATAAGGAAGCTAGAAGGGCAGCATGAATGCATGACTAGCTTATTCAGATGAAAAGTAACAGCAGGGGAGAAAACATGTATGCCTTCCATCAACAATAATGGACATGGAAAAGCCAAATTGTTCAGTGATAAATCAATATTCATGGTATTGTGATCACTAATTCAATATGCAAGGCACCATATAAGTATGTTAAATCTAGAGACAGCGATATATTAGCAGCATCAGTAACATCCTTACACGATGAGGGGCCCAGGCGTAACAAAATCTAACGAGTACCAAAGCCTAGCTTCCCTAATCCAATCTCTTAGCAGCGACAGCTTAACAGCAGAGAGGTGGAAAGCGAATTTTACCTTGGGCACGAGGGCGGTGAGGCGTCCGTAGGCTTCGGATGAAGCGGGGAGAGCGAAGGCGAGGAAGGCGGAGACGTCCTTCGCGGCGAGGCGGCGGCGGAGCCCGATGGTTTGGCGGAAGGCGCGGGAGATCCGGCGGACCTCCTTGGACAGGGACCCCGACTCGAGCACGGTCGCGATCTCCTTCAGATCTGACACAAGCGCCACGTCAGACACATCAGGCACGCCGAATCTTACGGATTTCGCGGCCGCGGAGGCGACAGATGGAGAACTCTAGGGTTTTGGGAAAGGAGTGAGGGAGCTTACGGTGCAGTGTGGAGAGCGCCGGCGTGCGGCGCGGCGGCGGGAGCCGGGGCCGCTGCGGGCTGCGGCTCCGAGTCGTTCATCTGCACGTCCTCCGGCATCGTGGCGGCGGCGGCGAGGAGCGGGGCTGCTGCTGGAGTAGGAGGGGATTTTGTGGGCGTGGTGGCGGATCGGTGGGGAGAAGAATATGGGGAGCCTTTGCTTCCGGCGCAAGAAGGTCGGGTTGCCTTGGCTCTGCGTCGTCACCGCTTTGTTGTGTTGTGTCCTCCACTTGAAGCGGAAACCCAGCAGGCCCAGCAGGCCCAGCAGGCCTCTGCAGGCTGCAGCAGCCGTTTCTGGGCTGCAAGCTATTCGTCGTTATTGGGCTTGGCAATTTGGATGGCTGAACGTGGAAGGCCCGAAGGTTTCAGCCTGTAGTCCGTGGGCTTTCTATCACAATTGTGGCAACCGTTTTTTTTTCCCTCCACAACATCTCCGACGACTGCGACGGGTGATGACGTGTCTTCCAAAGATGGTGCTATGAGAAATGTCTACTTCTATCTCAGAAATCAGGTTGGATTATCCTTTTGGTTGCTTCTCATGTGACTTGGGGTCACGGGCAGCGCTAGTGTCTGATCCCATATCTCTCGACAAAGATATGGTTGATGGCCATCATAGTTTGCTCGGCCTTTCATTGCTCCATGCGCACAACATCAAGTTCAGTGTGTCAATCCTTGCAGCATTTAAAATGAATGTGGCTTCTTTGGAAGCTTTTCATTGAGCTACATGCATGGGAACCAGCTTCAAGTTGCAAGCTCGTGTTTCTTTCTTTTCGGGTGGCGTTTCAAGCGGGCTTCAATCGCCAATGACGAGACACCTTGCAAGAATTTGGATGTAATTTTTATCAGTGGTGTCTTCTAAGGGTGTTTGTGTAATCCATGTCATGAATAAATGAAATGCAGCCCGATTTTCTAAAAAAACGTCCTTCCCATGAATATCTCTGTGCTTGTTACCAAGAATGACAAAAAAAAAAAGAATGACATACTACGACATGTGTAGAATAAGAGAGATTGTAGGCCACAGGGGCACATGCCCTTTTGAAGGTGTGTGCACCTAAAGACGTTTGTACTGTATTATCTACGGTCTACTACATGCATGAGAAGGAAAAGTGAGCACTTGAGCTAGAAAGTTTTTTTTTTTTGGCATTAGGGGTCAGCATCAAGAATGTTGAATTTTTGAAATTTATTAGATTTTTCTAAATTTTCAATGAAAAATTCATATATTCGTATGGGGGCCAAGGCCTCGCCGCCCCTTGTATTTTTTTGGTAGTTAGCCGGTATGCAAATGCATAACTCCCCTAAATTATTCCTCGGCGATAATAACCAATACTAAGAGAGTCCTGAAAAGGTAATTCCACAATAATGCTGATGATGAAGCTCCTAGTGATATAGGGCCCAAATCCAGTCTACTCAAGACGAGGACCCAGCTGAGCGCGACCCACGGACCGCAACCGCCATGGCCATCACCTTGCTCGCGCTCGCGGGAACTTCCTTCAAACGGGAAGTTGAAGAGAGCGTAGGTGAAGAGTTGATCATGTAGAGTGTGGTGGTACGCGTGGTTAGTGATCTTAGTGTCCCTTGGAGAGGAAGACGTGTAGGGTCGGGGTAGCGAAGAAAGAGCGGAGCATGAGCAGGGGGCCATGGCATTGAGGATGATCCACGACCGCCGTAAGTACACACATATGTGCAGCTGCTTCGCTCGTACATACCCACAAAGTGTCGAACACGCTCATTCCAAAGATGCAACATAATGAATGCGAGAATTTAAGAGACGTTTTCCCTTAAACGATATCGCGACAGTGATCTTGGGCATATGCCCCGAGGGCAGTTTTAACATTCCCCAAACATGGCCATGTGTTGTGCCGCTCTAGTTAGGATGTGTAGCATTGAGAACGGATCGAGATGCAATGAGCATAGTATACAAACCATGATGCCAAAGGCAAGGCCGGCGACGTTTGTCTCGGTGGAGATGGCGTCGAGCTCGAGCGTGGTGGTGGGCGCGAAGACACAGGTGATGGCGCCGAGCGTGTACATGCTTGTTCTGACTTCGAATATAGGGCGCGATGACGCGTTGTTGCGTGCGTCGGAGTTCGAGATTTCAGGCAGCGGCCATGATCATGTTGTTGCCGGAGTATGTGTGCTATTGTTCGTCAAGGTCGGACTTGTTACGACTTACGAATATCGACGCAGTCACATGCTTTGTTGCTACACACTTCACATTATGCGTAGCGCGGTTTGGCAATTTGCGTGTGTATGGTACGAAATGATCGAATATATAATAGTATAAGGCGTGGACGAAATTTCGTCATGGCTCGATTCACTGTTATGGCAACGGTAAACGGAAAACCACGACCTACGGGCCCCACCAGAAGCCACCCCGCCTACGCACTCCCGAGGCCTTCCTCCAGCCACCGGAGCAAAACACGCCATGGCCGTTCGATTCCTTCGCTCCCATTGCAGCCATCCACGTGCACGCGCTCCCAAAACATCGACGGCCCTCGCGGCCTCGCCCCATCCCATCCTCGAACTTTTCGGTTCTCTCCCGACGCTTCTTGCGGACGCCCACTCTCTCCTCCAAACCTTGGCCTGCGCCGCCCTTCCCGCCGTAGCCCGCTCCGCGCCGCCGCCATGGATTCCCATCCTCGCCGCCGTCCCGGAATGAGGCCCCGACGAGCTCCGCGCCGCCCTCGTCCGCGTCCGCGCGGCGATGGATGTGCGACTCCTCTTCCTCTCCTCTATCTACCGATGTGGTGGCACAGCACGACGGCGCCTACCCGTGCGTCCTCCAGCGACGCGCCACTGCCTCTTCCAGTGAGCACGGATCCAAAGAGGTTAGATCTTTCGTGTTGTTGCCCGTTCTTAAATCTCTAGCCCCATTGTCTCTTCCCTTCACGACCTCATCCTACTTTCTTGCTTGCAGGTGTGCACACATGAGCAATCGCGTGAAGAATAGCACCCGAATCTCCCCGCATCTTCAGTACCTTCCGTACTGACTCTGTTTCCCACTCTTACTGATTTTGTCCTATTTGGTTGAAATTAGCATCTGTTCAGTGTTCACATATATTAGTCTACTGATCTCTTAGAGTTGCAATTTCAATGGCTCTATAAATATTCCTGCACCCAACGATGGGTTAAGATTCGCTCATGGCATTCCAGGTTGCTCTTTTATCCCCATCTTTCACATTTAAACTATTTTTCCGCAACTTTGTAAAGACATGTTTCTCTATTAGAGTAACGAAACATATCCTCATTACCTTCTCTCATGAAAATTTTCCCTTCCCCAATATTCAGGATGCACCAGCAGGATGGCAGCCACATCCCCATTTCTCACTGCACTGCAAGTGCCCCAATTCCTAATCAACTGATGAAATATTCATCCCTTTTGGTTCTCCTGCTAAGGTCGTACAGGTCTGCCATAAAAAACCTTAGTTCAGGCAAATGATATTCTTTGCCATCATAATTAATTCTCACATCAACTGTGCACTAATGAGCTTACATATGTATTGCAGTACTACCGAATACATAATACTCTATTTGTGCAGGCTTGGTATCGAAGGTATGCAAGCTAGCAAATCCTCAGTCCACACAAAAGAAGTCTTCATATGCAGCTGAAACTGGCCTGTACTGTTGTTGACGGTTGTTAATGATCAATTTTATATGTCAATCGAGAGAGAAAAAGAGGGGTATAATGCATTCACCACCATAGACTTAGGGTTTAAAACTCATTTATTCCACAAGTTTTGGTGAATATGTGTTTTCGCGAGGGATTATCGGGAAAACATCCAAGGAGGCCCACATGTCATGATTACATAGAGAGAAAGACCGAACGGGTAAAATTGTATCTCTAGAAGACTCCGAAGGCGAACCACAGACGGAGACCCACCGGCATAGGGGTGAGTCGGCCGACTCCCACAGGGTCGGCGGACCCCACCTCCACCAATCGGTGGAGGCTCGCGGATCCGCCTCACCGACCTTGAGGAGCAATAATTATCGTCCGTTTAGGTCGGTTTGATCCGATGGCGTGGTGCATCCTAGGGGCTATATATTCGAGCCCCTGGCCCCGGCTGAAACCCTAATTCATTCTAGAATTCATTGTTCAGAGGTAGCCATCAGCAAAGCCGAGGGTTTAGAGACATCTCCACCGAGAATTAGAATAGCTACTCTAGATCTTCAAGTTCTACATAGGTTTAGACTAGATAGAGGGAAGAATCGGCGCTGTGCTTGGAATTCCGGATCTTCATCATCGAATTGGTATTATCTTGTATCTATTCTTGTGACTTTATTCTAAATATCATTATGTTTCTATTTATTATGTTCCTAGTTTATTCTAGTTCTACATTTGATATGGTTATGATTCGTAATAAGTTTATGTATATGTTTGCAAAGCGCTTAGCTCTCTTCCGGGGGGTTAGGGTGGTAGATTTCATGTAAGCATGGTGCTTAGATGCCGTTTACCCGCAAATGCACCCTATTGGCAGGTCGTGTGGTAGATCGCGGAAGTGACAAGTTCCGTTGAGTCCTCTCGGGGTATTCCATCCCATCCGTTGGTAGGTCTAGCAGAACCAAAGTTGCGTAGTAAGTCCCGCTATGTCTTGGCTTGTTATAGCAATGATCCTTATACATAGATGAAGAGTCTTTTGTCCGTATATGATAGTGTAGAGTTGGAGTAGATGAATGACTTAGTAGATTAGAACCTACATAGGATTTCTATTTCTTGTGCTAATCGGATGTCAACCTACCTTTGTGAGTAGTCTATATCTAATCTCTCGTGTGATTTATACCCCGAGCTTATTACTTTATATTCCCTTATTTATCATGGTTTACCCCTCCGCCAAAGTATACTGTGTAATCAATCACTCATAGGTAGTCGTGTTTAGCAAGTTCATCTCATTGTTTAAGTCCTTAGTTCTTTCCTTTGAGCTAAATATAAATAACGATACCGGAATACTTCCCGGTAAAATGCTACGATGGTGTATTATCGTTCATTTGCGGATCCCATATTTTTTCTTAACTAGAGGAGCGCTTCTATACCAACACTTCGGCGCCATGCTAGGGATGACAACTTAGCATGAGTGGTGTTAGAGGTGTCAACAACTGTGCTTGTAAAACGTAATGGGAACTTGTGTTGGGCGAGGTACCTGAACCGGTACCGTGATCTCAGTATATATATGCCTCATGGGCGATGTACATGACGTATACAACAAGAATAGATACAACTTGTCTTACAAGACAATCTACAAGATCACTAAGTTAGGACTACAACTACCTAAAAACCGGTTATGTCAAGATATCAAACTATATCTTCTAATACTCCCCTCAATCTCAGCCCACCGACAAGATTGAGATTGCCTCTAAAATCCTTTCATCTTCGCCGGTGCTAATAGGTTTAGTAAAACCATCAGCTACCCGATCGCCGAGTTGATGAACCCGATGTCCAGAAAGCTTCGAGCTACTCTTTCTCACAAAGTGAAAATCTATTTCAATGTGCTTGGTCCTTGCATGAAACACTCGGATTCTGACAAGTATGTCGCACCAAGATTATCACACCACAAACGAGCAACCTTAGAATGAGGAACTCGTAGCTCATCAAGTAACTTCTGTATCCACATAATCTCCGCCGTAGCATTAGCTAAGGATTTATATTCTCGTCGCTCGATCGAGACACCGTTGCTTGTTTTCCGGCACTCCATGATATCAAATTTGGGCCTAAAAACACGAGAAATCCTCCGGCGGACCTCCTATCATCGGAACAGCCAGCCCAATCTGCGTCGAACGCACTAACCAACATGGACGGAGATTTCCTGAACCGCGGCCCTAAAGACAAGATGTTCCTTGAACATATCTCAAGATTCTTTTCACTGCCGACCGCAATGGTGGTTGGTGCATCAGATATTGACACACCTTGTTAAAGATATGAGATGTCCGGTCGTGTCAACGTCAAATAAGAGCTCCAACAACACTTCTGTAATTAGAGGTATCCGCATCACCGAGGGCCACCAACCTCGTGCACTTAACTTTTCTTTTACGAGAGAGGAGTATCTACGCATTTACTCTTATGCATCCCCTATCTCTTCACAACATCTCGTTGCATATCTCTCTCTCGCGACATAATCAAACCATCTCTCGGGTGCGCCGTACTTCCATGCCAAGGAAGTAATGAAGATTACCGAGATCTTGAAAGCCCGGTTTGGTTTTGGTAATTAATGACACTCAACGTTGCTAATGCTTTGCTCTAAGTGTGGTTAGACACATAGCAACGTGACGGTGGATGATGGAGCATGGTGATCACGGTGATGAACATGGTGGACATGTGAGGTGATCAAGCTCGACGGAGGCCCATGGAGATCAAGGCGAAGGTATACTTGATAGGGCTTTCGGTTTGGTGGTCGAGACACTTAGCGAGTGTGACCACATTTAGGATCGATAACCGACTATCAAGAGGGGTTTATCGGTTTCATTCGCGGTCCTAAGTGCCTCTAGTTGTGACTTTGCATGATGCATGAGAGACTAACTAGAGGGCTAACTCTTTGCCGACGTGGTCGTGCTTGTACTACTAACTCCGGTGCTTGAGACGAGGTCTACACTTGGGCGGAGTTGGTACTCAAGGCAAGAGATTGGACTTGGAGCGAAGACGGCTCAAGATTCTATGAAGAAATCAAGCATCGGAGGGCGTCGGACGCGCCGGCGGGACGCTGGCCCGCGCGCGTGCGGGTCGGGGCCGGGCTTGCCGGTCAGCCGGTGAGCGCGACGCACAGCCAACGCGGGCGGCGACGCGTCCGCGCGTCTTGGCCGGGCTCGAGCGCCGGCCGGCCGCGGAGCGCCGGACGGCCGTGAGCGTCCGGCGGGTCGCGAGGCCGACCGGAGCTCCCAGGTTTGGCTCGCGCGTCGGGATTCGCGGACGTCGGCGGAGCGCGGGCCGGACGCGGGGCGGCGACGCGCCAGCCGACGAGTTGAAGGCAACGGTCGGATTCCGCGACGCTGCCAAGAGCGCCGGACGCGTCCGGCCGGCTGGGACAGCGTCCGGCGCGGTGTATTTCGGCGGTCGTTTGGCAAAATGCGGCGGGACGCGTCCCCGGCGCGTGTGTCCCGGTCATGCGCGTCTGCGGCGTGTTGGGCGCCCCGAGGACCAACGGCTCTATTTCGAACTTGGGGTCTATAAATAAGAGGTTGGCCGGCCATGGAGCTTCTCTTTTGCCTATTCTAACACTCTTGAGCATACTTTGAGCTAGAGACACTCTCCCCACTCATCTCTTTGGTTCCCTTGCCATTCTTGAGAGAGATTTGAGTGAGAACAAGTGATTTGCATTGAGAGTTGCATCTAGAGGCACTTGTTCATCGAGTGAGCTCGGATTCTTGTTACTCTTCGGTGATTCCGTCACCGTAGACGGTTTGAGTAGCGGGTGGTGGTTGAGCTCAACTTGGTGATTGTTCGAGGCCACACGGGTTCTTGTGAGGGTTCTTGATCCTTCCGCGGGAGTTCGCAAAGGATACTCTAGTGGATTGCTCGTGGCTTGTGGATCCTTGTCTTGTGTGGAGATTGCGGCTCCCCATTGGGGTCTTTGGCACCAGCCAATTGAGCGGGCAACTCACCAAGAAAGTGTATCGCCACAACGAGGAGTAGCTTGCCGGGAAGCAAGTGAACCTCGGTAAAAAATCATTGTGTTGATTTGTGATTTGCCGAGGCTTCGACCTCCTTGTGTTTGTGCTTGAGCTCTCACAGGTGATTGGCTACACGGTGATTGGCCATCTTCTACTCTACGTGGCGGTATAAACTTCCATCACCTCCTTACTTTCCGCATAGTAGAATTGCTTGTTGTGGTCGGTCGGGAACCACTCTTTGTGTAGTTTAAATCCCGTGGGTAGAACTACTTGTTGTGGTCGGTCGGGAACCACTCATTGTGTAAAGTAAATCCGGGGGTAGAATTGCTTGGTTGGTTTCGGTGAACCGACATTGTGTAGTTTGATCACCGTGGTTGTTGTGCATTGAATTGAGTAGCCTTGCTTTGTCTAGGACGGCTTGCATAGAGTAGTCGAAGCTTTAGCTTTGCACTTTTGCCGCCTTGCTATCTAATTTGGTGTCTAGTGTTTTTGCTAGAAATTTTATTAGGCTATTCACCCCCCCCCCTGGCCATTGTGACCTTTCAGATCTTTGAGATCAAATTCTCGCTCAAGATCCTTGAGTAGAGCTTGAGTTGCACCAAGTGAAGAGCTGGCAACTATAATATCATCCACATAAACAAGAATAAACATGATGATACCTCCTCTGTTAAAGTAGAACAAAGACGTGTCGGCCTTGGAAGGAGTAAAACCCAGCTGAACTAGCTTGCTGCAAAGCCGAGAGTACCATGCACGGGGTGCTTGCTTGAGTCCGTAAAGAGCTTTATCAAGTCGTAGAGACATAACTTGGCCGATTTGCATCCTTATAACCAGTGGTTGATACATATATACTTCCTCCTCCAAGCGCACCATGGAGGAACGCATTAACTTGACATCAAGCTGCCGCAAGGACCACCCTCGACTCACCGCAATAGACAAAATAAGACGTATAGTTGCAGCTTTGACCATTGGACTGAAGGTGTCTTCATAATCAAGGCCATATCGTTGTTTGTACCCTTTGGCAACAAGCCGTGCTTTGTATCTGTCAATAGTGCCATCGGCACGCCTCTTTACTTTATAAACCCATTTGCAACCAATAATATTTTTACCCCGAGGAGGAGGAACCAAGTGCCGTGTCTTATTCTTCATGAGAGCATCATACTCACGCTTCATTGCCGTCACCCATCTAGGATCTGCAAACGCTGCCTTCACAAGAGGGCTCATCTCAAGGCGTCATACTCGCATACACCACCGAACGGTGCCGTCAGTACGGACTTTGGGCCTCGAGATCCCTTCTCAAGACGTGTAGTAGGACGAGCAACCGGTTGATCGACCGGAGCAACATCGGGGCTACGGGAGCATCGGCCGCACCGGATCCCCCGCAGCCAAATCCTCCTGGGATCCGAGCCACCCGGGGCCGGATCCTCCCGTGGCGCGCGGCCAGGGCGATCCAGCGGTGTTCTTGGCGCAGAAGATCCCGCGGGCGGACGCGAGCGGGACGCGGCGACGGCGACGGCCGACGGCTTCTGCGCGCGGATCCCGAGGACGATGCTGGAGGTGGAGTGGACGGAATCGGGGGAACATTCCCCGAATCCACCTCGCATCCCGCGCCGGCGCCTGCTTTGCTCCCCGAGCCGCGACACATAAAATAACGGCTGTTCTCAGCTGGTTCTTCACCGTTTGAGCCGATTCTTTCACCATTGCCTTCGCCATTTGATCCTGAAACATCAGAAGCGATCTGGGGACTAGAAGTCCCATTAGTAGGATGAGAAATATCATGTGAATCATGCAAACTTGCATCCCCAAAATCAGTATTAGGTGAAAGAAGATCATGAGGAAGAAGAGCAATTTCTGCTCTCAACCGTGCTCCAGCATTGGCATGAAGAGACGCAAAAGGAAAAATGTTTTCATCAAACACTACATCTCTAGAGATGTAAACTCGACAGGACGAAGGTTCAAGGCACTTAAAACCCTTGTGATGATTCTTTGTATCCAAGAAAGACACACCTAGTGGATCTAAATTGGAGTTTCTTTGTATTATATGGTCTTGGGCCACATAGCACACCCAAAAGTCCTAAGAAAGGTGTAACTCAGTCTTGCCAAGAAGACGTTCATATGGAGTTTGATGCTCAATGACTTTGGATGGAAGACGGTTTATGAGAAAGACTGCAGTAAGAAACGCCTCATCCCAAAATTTAAGAGGTATAGAAGCATGAGCCAAAAGAGATATCCCCATGTCTACAATATGGCGATGTTTTCTTTCTGAGACCCATTTTGTTGGTGGGCATGGGGACAAGAAACCAAATGGGAAATCCCTATGTGTGAGAAAAAGTTCAAGGCTTTGTACTCTCACCCCATCGGATTGAACAGCACGGATTTTGCAACTAAATTGTCGTTCAACCATGTTTTGAAAGTCAGTAAAGCAACGAAAGACATCGACTTATGACGCAACAAGTAGATCCAAGTATATTTCTGCTGTAATCATCGATGAAACTTACATAATAAGTATGCCGACCAACGAGAAGTTGGAGCCGGTCCCCATACATCGGAGAAAATAAGTTCAAAGGACTCGATGATACACTAGTAGACTTGGGATAGGGTAATTGGTGGCTTTTGCCACGCGACACGCATCACAAACTGATTTATTCTCCCCGACCATTAACAAAAGGAAGTTGATGACGACTAAGGACTCGATGAACGATGGGTCCGCTTTGCATGACCTAGACGATGATGCCAACCGAGTTGTCGGCTTGACTACACCAAGCACTTGCTATTGGATGATAGCTTCAAGGGATAAAGACCGCCCTCACATGGACCGGCGAGAAGGGTCTTCTTCGTTCTTTGTTGCTTGACAAAAAATTGATTTGGATGGAACTCAACATAAGCATCATTATCACGAACAAGACGATTTACGAAACAAGGCTTTTGTTTGCATTAGGAACATGAAGAATCTTGTTTAGATGGAGTTTACTGTTAAGGGAATGCAAAGTTGTGTGTCCAACATGAGTAATTCTCATACACTGCTCTCTTGCGTGTGGACTTGATCGCCTCCATTGTACTTGTCGCGGATGGTGAGCTTCTCCAATTCTCGGTGACGTGATCGTCGCGCCGGAGTCCATGTACCCGCCTGGTGTCAACTCCATAGGTGTCAACTCCATGCACCTTACAACAAAGGTGTGACCCTCCTTGCCACACGGTAGACAGACACGCCTTGGAGAAAATTGCTCCTGTGCGACCACCGCCGCCACGGCCTCCTTGCCACCGCGCGTGAATCCACCGCGGTTACCACCTCCACGACCACCGCCGCGAGATTGATTGTTGTTGCTCCTCCCTTTGGTGGACAGATTTCTTGAGGACTGTCCATTGCCACCGTGCATCTCCATCCGCTGCTCAAAGCTCACAAGTTGGGTATAAAAGTTCCCCAGTGAGATCGGCTCAACCCGGACGCCACCGCCGAGACCACCGAGTCATACTCCATGTCGAGCCCATCGAGGATATAGGAGACAAGCTCCTCATCCTCTAACTTCTTTCCAGCCGCCGCCATCTCATCGGAAAGAGTCTTGACCTTCGAAAAAACTTCGGCGATCGCGAGTTCCCCTTGGTGACCGCGTGGCGCCATCCTATGCGTGACGCGAGCGCGAGATTGCCTCGCAAACATGTCTTCAATCTCCTTCCACGCCTCACGCGCGGACGTGATGGTTGTCGGGATCCTCCCCGCGATCTCCTTGGACGAGAGATCCGAGGATGAAGCATAGGACCGATTGGTCCTTGGCGAACCACGGATCGTAATCCCGGGTGGGCTTCGGCTCCGTCTCGCACCGGCCGGTTGCTTCCAGCCGAGAACGGGGCCGAGCCACCGTAGATGCATCGATGAAGGATGCGACTTGCGCTCCCCGCGGCGGCCCGACAACACCCGGAGCTTCCGGATGGCAAAGTTGTTGTGGCTCGGCTTCTCGGTCACCAGAAGGCGAAGGAGGGAGGTGCGGATGCATTGGAGGACGAAGCTAGGTGGGAAACGCCATGGATCTTTCCGTTAGGAAGAGGCTCTAGATACCATGTAAAACGTAATGGGAACTTGTGTTGGGCGAGGTACGAACCGGTACCGTGATCTCGTATATATATGCCTCATGGGCGATGTACATGACGTATACAACAAAATAGATAACTTGTCTTACAAGACAATCTACAAGATCACGGTTAGGACTACAACTACCTAAAAACCGGTTATGTCAAGATATCAAACTATATCTTCTAATAGTGCTACCACCCTACCAAATGGGAACACGAGATGCAACTAATGTTACGAACTATTACTCAACTTTTCTTTCCCATAGATAGTCATATGGTAGGAACACGGATGTAACTAATGTTCTTGACTATTTCTGAAATTTTCTTTCCCATGGATAGTCATATGGTGTCCTACTGGTCAAACTTGCCATTGACCTACAAATTTGTTGACATACGTGCTTATGTCGCCAAGGCGCGGGGTTACTCTTAGTTTGTACCATAAGTTAGTGGTGCATCATATATATTGTCGGTGCGCCTGTGTGTGAAGTAAACGTTTTTTTTTTTGAGCAATGTGTGTGAAGTAAACGTTCATCGTGCGCCAAGTGTTTGTGCCTGCATGCATTCTCACTCTCCGTGGTCGCCTCTCTAGCAAGATAAGTTGTACTACTTTGCGTTGGAACAATGTCATCGTCGTTTCTTCCGGCCACCATTCTGTCTAAATATCTTATGAAAAAGCTTGCAGTTTGCAAGTTGGTGGAATTAATGAGCAGTTGTTAAATCAGCACACGGTACTCGTGGGCTAGTAGGAAAACCCCCGCCAAATTCCTTTTCAGTTATTTTTCCTTCTTCTGAACTTGAAATAATTGACCCCGAGAAAAATACTACAGTATTATACTCCAGAAATCTAGCTAACGAGCCGGGCGTGGTCTACTAGCAGTTGATGCTTTTTTAAGTAAACGACGGGATGATGCATGGTTGTTGGGCTCCAAACTAACTACTCGTTCGCTAGAGCTGAAGCACTAAAACATGTCTCCATGTCCGATCGTGTAAAACAATTTTGACGGACACTCTCTCGACACCTAAAACGCTTCTTTATACACACATGTTGGTGCGACTCCTCTGGCTCCGGTGCCGAAGCTGCAACAGAGCAGCCAGAGCGCGCCAATTAGATGAATTGGCGATGGCCGATGGGGGTCACATTAAGACGATTAGGAATTGGTGATGGGGTCATCATTAGCACTTTAATCTCAGTTTTAGAAAAATGCATGTAAATTCTGCATTTTCTAGGCTCCGATGTCACCCACGAACAGTCCGATCATGCTGTCCCGCGCTAACTACGCAAGTAAGCAAGCAAGCACGTCTCCCCGCCACCAGGTGTGTAGACGCGCGTACGGTGTAGTAGTAGTTGCTTCCGTGCCACCGCCTCCCTCGATCGCCGCACGGGGCAGATGGATCGGAGTTGTTGAACTTGAAGGGACCAGATATGATCGGAGCTGTTAGCCGCGAATCGCGTTCCTCGTGTGCGCGACGACGGGACAGAAATTAAGACCTCTCCAGAGTACAGAGTCCATCTCGTACGTACTGTACGCTCTGATCGCTCAGCCAACAACCACATTCACACGTACCGGCCGATTCACACACACAGGGGGTCTGGGTCGTCAAACAACACGAACGACGATCGAACCAATGCAACAGCAATAGTCGCGTGATTTTATATTTTAATACATGCACCAAAATGCAACACATCAGTGCATCACACATGCAGACAATGCTTGCGCGTCGTCGGTGTCTGCTGATCACGTTTTCAACCGAGCCGTGCGCCCGCGGCGCGGGGGAGCGATAAGCGTCTCTCAACGATGCCCCACCTTTGATGGGCTACAGCTTCCATAAAACTTTGTAAATTATAATGGAACATTACTGTATGTTAATTAGACAGTGTCTAAGAGGCATGCCATTTTCAGATCAGGAGACCCTGACAGTCATCCGGCCGGCCTAGATTGTAGAGATTGGCCACCACGGTAGGATCGAGAGCCAGCGAAGGCGGAAACATGCATGCGTGATGTTGTGGGTGAACTGATGAGCCGCGCTGACACGGGCACACAAGCACCGTCAACACAGGGCATGCAGGCTGCAGCTGTGGCCTCGCCGCGCTCGTCCGCGCACCGGAGACGTGCGCGCCGGCCGTCGGGCAGGGCCCGCAGACGAACGATCGACACGCGCAACGAATGCCGGACCCGGTATTATGAATAATATTTTTTGGTCCATTGTCGCTCTGTGTATGCATGCCGCCGGCGGGGCCGCCGGGGCGCGGCATTTGTGGGTGCAGCTCGTCGGACGGCGGACAGGACGAGACACGAGACCATATGGGGACCGTCAGCAGATCGTTTTCAATAAATCATGCATGTGTCCGACACTGGACCGTTCGTTCGTCGCGTCGTCCCTCTCCCTGTGTATCGGGCCGGGGCTGCATGAAGCACCAGCCGCGACGACGACAGAACCTCTTTATAATTTACACTGTTCTGGGTTCTGTACACATGCGCTACTATATTTTACACTGTACTTCCACTCATCATCCATAGATTCGCGCCATGGTAGGTAGCTTAGCTACTAGCAGCCTACTAGCACCTTCAGTTCTTACGACGATTATGGGCTTCTGGATGCGCCCCTTCGTAGGATCGGAGACGATGTGGACAGAAGGACAGAGATTTGACCTCGGCTCGGCGTTTAATCTTTGTCTAGTCGCGCACGAGGATCACGCGTCCAGATTATAGTATTTCCTGATAATGCATCCGTCCCCTTCCGTCTTCCCCCATCTAAATCAGGGATAGCTGGGCCGGGCACTGCGCAGCGCAGGCTGGCTGGATATGTGCATGGGCCTCCTGGACATCGATTCATGGTAGGCCACCATCGACCGACCATTCAAAGGTCGTAGCTGGACCGATCGACGACCGGCGACCGCGCGGGCATATATTATTTCGTATACACACATATATACATGCATCATGTACACGTACGTACGCCAGAAAGCCGGTGGATCGAAGCCCTGACGAGACGCGATCACGCAACGCCGCCCCAACGAGCTAGGCAACGCGCGCGAGACATAACGACGACGACCACCACCACGGCAGAGTGTACAAGAATATGAGACCAGCTCACCAGCAGCAACCAACCAGTACACGTACCTAGATTGCGACGTCGTTCAGGGATATCTAGTGAACTACCTCGCTCTGAGCTTCTTCTTCAACTAATAGCTAGCCGAATTGGTATGATCTCGGTTTGATCGGCGTGACTTGTGCCTGTGCGTGTGTGTGCGCTGTCGCTCCGATCCATGGATGGATCGATCGAATCGTGTAATTCGTCGTGGTCCTGTCCTCGCCGGGCCCGGGACTCTCCGATCACATCGCTGTATCGATTGATCGTTGGCACGGCACTGTAGTCTTATTATTTTGGTTCTGTCTTCTGTCTGCCTCACAATCATCTTTGTCTACGAAACCGACAGAGTGATGACGAACACGCCTGCTTTGGTTATGGGTAGGTAATACACATAGTACATGACTAAAATTTGAGTCATCATATAGTGTGGTAATGGGCTACATAAACATGGGCTAGTTAATTAATATATAGTCTCCTATCACTAAGTACAAATTTTGATGACGATTTGAGACGGCTGGTAAGAACTATTAATTGACGGATACGTATCGAGTCACCGAAATTTGGGTCTGTAATAAGACGCGGTAGTGTGGAATCTGACAATACAAAAGTATTACAATGGAGGCAGCTCATTATGACACCTAGCGTCAGCGACAATATGGCTAGCTGCTCTTGCACCTCTTGCCAGGACCGTTTGAGACAATTGAATTAACCGTCTCTAATTTGTTTTTCTCAAAGGCGGTACAGCTGGCATAGAGAATGTCGTCTGTGTTTTGTAGCACTATTTGCGATGGGTTAGAGGAACCATCTCGGAAGTAGAGGGGACACGAGACGACTAAATATCCGTCTGTGAATTGGGCCAAACATGTAATTTGAGGCGGGTAAAATCCATCGCTGATCATGGCATTTTTGTGCAAATTTGTACTAGTGGCTCTGATCAGGTTAGAAGCGCATGAGTAGTACCGAGCATGCCATACAAAGTGACTCATTTTTTTTTTTTTTTTTTAGAAACCAACGCTGACTCACTAACTGGTTATAAGTACTGCTGTCCACCTGGTCGTCCCAACTCCCAACTAGATTCGATCATCAATTGCTCAATCAGTGTCTTTTCCTCCATGGCTAATTCGAGATCACCGTTAACCAGGGAGAGAGAGAGAGAGAGAGAGAGAGAGAGAGAGAGCGCGACACGGAGGTTTTCTTCTCTGGACCGGGAGATTGAAAATGCATGTTCACTCAGCGCGCGGCTCCTCCGAATACCGGTCGGCGAGTCGGCGGACGGCCGAAAACATGAAGATGAGCTAATTTGGCAGTTTACCTCCTCTCGGGGTCTACTCCTCTCAATCTCTTTACAAAATTATAAATTTTAGAGGTGTACAAGTTACTCATGTACCAGCTGTTTGGAAACTTAGAATACCACCCAGAGTCCAATGTTTTCTATGGCTGATTTTTAACAACAAAGCTCTGACTAGAGATAACATCTCTAAAAGAAGAAAGTTGCAAGATGAGTCATGTTTGTTTTGTGCAGAATCGAGTCTATTTATCACCTTTTCTTTGATTGTGTAGTAGTAAGACAGGTTTGGTCAATAGTTTCGACTTTTTCCAAGCAGTACTTGAATGTTGGCACTTTCGGTTAAGTGACAAGAAGTACTTGTGTTGTTAATATAGTTTCCTCTCGGCTTTTGGTCACTCCGGAAACTTAGAAATGAGCTTTGTTTTCGTAGATCCGGGTGGAAGAGCATGGAAATGTTGCTTCAAAGTTTAGCAGGATGCTTCAATCGGATGATGCTTTGTCCAGTCGACAAAAGGTCGGTGCTGGAAGGGTGTATTTGCAAGATCAAGAAAGCTGCGAAGAAACATTCTCGGATTCCTATGGGACTCGGGAGCAACCTCGAAAGACCCGATGATGGATGATCATACGAAGATCCCCGAAGTGAAGCCGATGGTCGAGGAAAAAGCTCGAAGACGAAGCTGGTGGCGCTACCTTGGTGGAGGGAGATGGATATTGCCCTGCGCTGATCGATGGGTTGTTTACAGCTTGTCGATGCCAGTCTGTTATTCTCTCTTTTTGGGGTTATAGACTATGTTTCTAGAGTAGAGAATCTTTTAAGACTTTGAGGTGTTGTGTTGTTCTGAGCTACTGATCCGATGGATAGCGGTTGTAATAAGGTGCTCCTGGTCCATGGCAGGATCGGGGCGGGGCTTAAATTCTGGAAATTGGAAAACGATGCTGTAAACTTGGTCTTGGTAATGGAAAAGGCCGGAGCCTAGTGCTCTTAAACTCAAAAAAAAAAACCAAGGGAATTTGCGACTCCAAAACAGAAAAATATGGTTCTTGGTGTATTCAGCAGAGTGCATAATCATCTTGGAAACAATCAGATTTACTCCAATTTGCTTGCTCCCTTTAGAGACACACAGCCAAGTCACTTTGGCATCTAAAACTGCTATGACAGTCCATTCTACAAATATGTACAGAGCGACTACCATAACAATGCCACGATGTTGAGTAGGAATTCTCAGGTAGAGTACTTGCACGTTGGAACTTATCTCGGATAACATATGATTCAGCCCAAACAATAAGTAGGTTCCTTGCACTGGAATCTATCATGCAACATGGGAGTGGAAGAAGCTCAGTAACTAACACAAATATCAGCCACTGGTAAAAGACACTTCCATTGCCGTTGCCGTTGTAATTCACAGATGACAGATGACAGTAGCATTACTGAATCTCCTCCCACACTTTCTCTTTCACTAAGAAATAACCATCTATGGTATGGTTGCATCAATATGGAAGGAAACTTAGAAGCACATAGCTGGTTATTGTCACAACCATTGGAGGTTAAAACAACATTCAGACCAATGAGGCGTATGGAAAATGCATCTGTAGGATTGTGTGAATGGTGCCACTTCTGGACTAGCCAAATATTGAGTACTAGTGTTTCAGATCTAAGTAAATGTCCTGATACTGATACAGAAACCAAAAGGCCACCCCCAAACCTCACAGTAGTGTTTCAGCTCCAAGTACATGCACTGACCCACTGCATTGCTCACAAATTGCTTGTATAGAGGAACACATAACTCACAGATAGTAACAGCTGGCCACCAAAACAATTGAATCTGTGTAGGAGTCCACATACTAGTGCTACAGGCAAAAGAGAACAACTCCTCTGAATGGTGTTGTACACCAACGATATCCATGGGGGCTTCCACTCCACTGGCTGATGGTAGCAGGTGAATAACAGACAATGATGGTAGCAAGTGAATAACAGACAATACACAATATGCAACTAATTCAACCCAATTTTTGGCAAAACACAGTAGTAAATTGTGGACTATTAGTGATCATGATGAAATCCTGTGATCTCACCGTGCTCATGCTTGCAAGTTTGTTGAGTATTGATGGATTCATGTTCAAGTTCTATGCCTTTGGAGTTTGGATATTAGGCTAGTGCTGGCACTTTTTTTTTGGTGTGTGTATATGGATTTTGGATGACAATTTGAGATTTAATTGATATAAGAGCAAAATGGTTGGTTGAGCAGTTCAAGTGTTGTTTCCTGAAACTTTTATTCACTGGAATGGAATTTTAGAACTTGAGAGCTATGTTCAATGTGCTTACATGCTTACTCGAATGCTTCACTGAATGTGCATATTTGACATTATATTGTAATTTGTAAAACATGCAAGTTTCTAGTATATCACCTAGATATACCTGCTGTCCAACTAGGTAATCCTGAATGCTGAACCTGTTTTAGTTGAGATGTATTATGTTCAATTCTAGTTCAAGCATTCCTGTTATTTTCCTTATCTAAGCAGCTCTAGCACCACGATCTTCTCCCTTTCTGTTGGCATGGTTTAGTATCAAATGTGTTTTAATTTTTTACTATAAAGACTATGGTACCCGAGTTCACACAAACTGTTGTTGTTTTTTGTCTTTTTTTTTATCTAATAGCCACATTTGAACTGCAAAGTGCAGCGTGATATTAGATGGTACAAACTGGTGTTTCTTTTTGTTGAAGTTTTTTTTCGCGAGCAGGCATATATGTCTCGTATTTGATTAAGAGGAATGGAATGGTTGAAAGACCTACAACATATATATTGGAAGAAGGCTAAGGCGAGTGACCTAACACCTTTTCCGAAGCAATCCTATACTACTGGATCCTGTGAAGTTCTTATTACAAAACACAAGAGTTTGTGACCACAATGGTAGGAAAACTCGCAACGTCGTGAACCCGGCCTCACACTAGTCCTCGCCTTCTTGCTTGGCCGCCGCCACCGTCTCGCAGAGCGGTAGATGACCTCCGGTTGAACACACAGCTGTTGCGCTCCTTCCGCAGCGTTCATGAGGCTAGCATCACAAGTGTGTCAAAGCCCTTGCGGCCTTCTGCGTCGACCAACTCTCTTTGCCTAAGCCACCAAGCGGCGAGGCCCTCATCCTCCGAAGGCATAAGCGATCCGAGACCAAGTGGGTGTAGCAAGGCGAACCACAGCTGTCTCGCGAAAACACAACCAAGGAACAAATGCCCGCTTGTTTCCGAGGCCTGACTGCAGAGATTGCAACTGTCATCATCTTGCAACCATGGCGCATTCGACGATTAGCATCATTTTGTTGAAGTGGAACAGGCTTCCAACGCAGAAGCAGATCTGTATATCCCCTGAATTGTGTCCATCAAATCCACATACTTTCACAGTTTCACTACGTCATGATGTTTCTGGCTGCATGACTAGTCCCAGCTAAGAGCAAGAGTGCTTCAAGTGGCGGACTGAGTGGTAGAGAATGACAATTACTGGAATACCTCTTTACTTGGTACCTGCAATGAGCCAATGACCGAGCTATGCAACTGCATGCTTTACCTTCAGGTTGGCCCTTTAAATGTGCTGGCTCAGTATGTTACTCAGAAGCGAAAGCTTGTCTTTGACACCCTGTCAAACAAAAGAAAAAAATAAACAACTTGTTTCCAGTATGCTGCTGCACAGCGCCTATAGAAACTCTATATGTTTTAAATATTCTAGAAGAATAGAGGTTGACATTTTGTTAATGGATATTTTTTTCACTGCTGGAAATTATGATATTTTGTTACATACTAGCAAATATGCCCTGCGTTGCCACGGGAAACAAATAAATGGTGTATGTGAGAGTTGTGTTAAAAAAAAAAAAAAGAAATCATTGATTGTGTAAATATGGTTTTAAATTTTGTCCACTTAATTTATATGTTAGAATCCAAGGGACAGCGGGATCGAACACATTGAGACTTTTAATTTATTTTGTTTTGATTCGTACCAATGTCACAATGTTCTAGATAAGAAGACCACGAGAAATAGGTACGTGGATCAAAAAGTTTAAGTTAATGGTACTTGAGGATATATCCTTTGGGATGTGGACATAGTCCCCAGATAAATTGGATGCTATGCATGGAACATAGATATGAAACCAGAACATGATAAGGAACATATTGCACGAAGAATACTAATGGTAATTGTTTGCATAAATATTTATTATTAGTAATAAAAAGAAATCCGATATGAAACGGAAAACGTAACCGTAACCAAGTCGATGCATCGGGAAAACGAAGTCACTCAGGATTTATATTCGTAACACGTCCTTGTTTTTTTTCTTTTGTGTGTTTGCTCCTCGGTCAACCGTAACCGAGTTAATCTCTTAGTTGGATGAAAAAAAGGTGGACTAAAATTTTGCTAATTTATTATTAGGTATAGATTTGTGTGTTTGCTCCTCGGTCAACCGTAACCGAGTCAATCTCTTAGTTGGATGAAAAAAAGATGGACTGAAATTTTGTCAATTTATTATTAGGTATAGATATAATCTGTTAGCAAGAAATTTAGGACTAAACCTGAAAGATACACATCTTTCCTGATTGATGCCAAGTGCGAATCTTTAGATTTTAATGCTTCTTCAGTGCTGTTAGTACAAAGAAGTATTTCGAAAATGTATTGTTGTCAATGTTTATGTTGTTTAAAGTCCCATCATGGATATCTCAAAATCTTAAGGTAGTTATGCTAGCCTGAATCATCATTAATACTAAGTTTAGCCATGTGTTTTGCAAGCTGCACATAGCACGGAATGTACACGTTTTGTTGTTATTACGGCGTTTTGTATTAGGATCAGTTCTTGGGGTTGTTAGGTGGAGGGTGCCCCCTCTCCATGTTCTTGCTTTGTGTTTTTGTGTTGGGGCTTCGTTGGTAATCCTAGGATTACCCGCGAACCTCTTTATAACGCGGCCTTTTTTGGCCTTTCTTCTTAATGAAATACGGGTGAAGTCCCAATCTCGAAAAAAAAAGATTTGGAGTGGGCGCAACTAAGTCACATGAAGAAAGTTTACATGTCGCGTAACCTGGTAGTTAGTGACTGTTCCTGACATTTTGTTTCTGCATTGCAGAAATCAGCATCAACTAATATGTTTCTCTTTCATTTGTAAACTAGGCCAAAGGACTTCGGGAAGAATCAACTGATGGACTTTTCCAACAAAAGTGGAGCTGAAGGGACCAGCAGTGTTGAAAGTGGTCCCATGCTTTTAGATGTTCTCGAAGGCTATCTGACATATGAGGTTTCTCTCTTTTTGATCATCATCATATAACAGAAGCTAGAATCATTTTTTTTTAATTTAAGTTTCCAACTATGCAGAAAAGGGAGAAAGCTTTTGTGGGTTACCCAATTTTTTATTCTCACGTAAAACTGTATGGTCCTTTATGGATTCTCTTATTCATTATTATGTGCAGTTCCAAGGATTTGGTATTTGTAAGTTTGATAGAAAGATAAAACATTTGGAGAATGTAGACAATAATTCTTGAAACACCAAAGTTGATGAAAATTGATATGCTCCGTTAGTCCTCGATCTTAGCCAGTTGTCTTATGCCACATGAGATTTTTTGAAACAAAGCATGAGATTTATGTTTTAAAAATGTATTATCATTACCATCGCACCGAGATCTGTTTACCTGTGATTTGTCAATCTTAGTGTATTGATGCAAGGACCTATTGTCAAGGTCTCCTTTTGATGGTCTGTGGTGCTTGACTGCATTGCTCACTCTGTATAAGAAATTTGAATTTTTTTCAGCTTGGGTTTTCACTGTCCTCAATCAAGTAAAGTTGCTTTGTTTATTAATAGTTTTCTATTAACGTCCAAATATAGTCAATGTGCTCCAATGTAAAAGTTTTGGTTTTCTGGTGCATGCTTTTGGTCATACCTAACAGTCTTACATGCCTATGCACTACATCCCTCCCTCTTTGTCCTCTCGCTTGCTTGTTGCCCTTGCATTCCTTCCACCGGTCTATGAGCAGAGTGGAGGACTAAGAGCATCTTCAAGGGACTTGGCATTTGGAGTTGGCATTTGTGGTTGTTTGCAAAGTCCCAAATAGAAATGCAAAGTCTAAAAATAGGTGTACTCCAAGGGATTTGGCAAATGAAACTTGGCATTTGGGAAAGTAGACCCATCAGCCAAAAAAAATTCCCGCGACCTCCTCCTCGCTCGCTCAGCCCTCCAATAGTATGCGAGATTTTCCTTTTGCCAAGTTGTGGATGGCTTGGCATTTTTGCCAAGTCTCCTCCCTCAAATGCCAACTTCGTCAAAATGCCAACTTGGTTTGCAAAACCATTGGAGGGCTGTTTTTGCTATTTTTTGCATTTTACTCAAATGCCAACCCAAATGTCAAGTCCCTTGGAGATGCTCTAAGGTGAACATCTATGTGAACCACTCTGTTTTTCCATTACCCTTCCTTGGAACTTTGCAATTTCACCACGAATAGTTCAGTTTGTATTTTAAGTATTGGTGTAGTACTCTCTTAAGTTGCATAATTCCCCTTCGCAGTAGATGTTAGTTGTGTCACCCTCTCTACAAAGAAGCAAATGGTTTGCTGCTTTGATCACAAATTCATAAATTGTCTCATGTTTTCAGGTCAGGGAAGATGCAACCTCATGAGAAGGTTGCTGTTCTGAAGCTTGTGGCCTCTAGGCCTTTCTCCAGCTTAAGTTCCTTCCCAAAGGTTCTGCAAGACTTCAATGCCACCTGTTCCCTAATAATGACCATCTGGGGAGACAGTTTAATCAGGCCAAAAGCCACTCGGTTGGCATCGCTGCCAGTGACGGAACCAGGGGGTGCCAGTAGGGGCCGTGGCACTAGTATACGTATATACATATTTCATTTTATAGCATAAAAATATCAATTTTTACTCATTTTTAATTAAAAAACTGTGATTTTGGTTATAAATAGCGTATTTTTTTAAACATGTTAAAACATATTATTATATATATTATCACACTAAAAAATACGATCACATTTGTCTGGCCCCCCTTAATCGAGATCGCTGGTTCCGTCACTGATCGCTGCTGGGAGATCTTCCAACACAGATAGCAGGAACCATAGTAACTGTTTTGCTTTGGAGAGAAGCTCCGTGAATTTTGATAATGACAATTTTCTGCTAAGTTGAGCTTTCTAAATTGAAGCATTTGTTTGTCATATATTCATTCATTGAATTTATCCAGGGTGTCTTCATGTAATCTTGTTTCAACTATATGCTAAACTTAACTTACAGGATGCTGGGTTCGATACCATATATATCTGAAGAGGTGGAAGTATTAGGGCATGTTTGGTAGGGATTCAGATTCACTAAATTCAGATTCATGTACTTGGATTCATCAAAAAAATTCCCAAACGCCTCAGATCCACCAAATTTATGAATCTATAGGCCAGATTCACCAAATTGGTGGAGTTCCACATGAGGTGCTCCACAAATAGATTTTTCATAACTGGGCATGAATTTTGGTGAAAATTACCCACCTTTGCCACTGATTACACACCCTAGTACCGCTTCGTTTCTTTTCTTTTCCCCACCCCCGTCTCGCACCGTACGTACGTACAAACGGAGGCCGCCCCACGACGCTCGTTTTCCAGCGCCACCGCCCGATCTCCTCGCCGGCCTCCCTCTCCGGCGCGCCTCCAATAGTCCTGTATGTGTGCTCAGCTGCCTTGGGTCTCACGATGACGTACGGCAACAACATCCTAGATGAAGATGTTACTAGCTCACAGCGCCGCCGTCTAACTCTAGCACCGCCACCATTCCTAGCTTGCCCATCGGTGTAGCTTGATGACATCACAAGATGTTTTGTGGCCGTTTTCTTTTATAAAAATAAATCTGAAAATACAATGGAAATACATATGTGCCTATGTATTTACGAACAGGCCATCTTATACTTGTAGACTACGGATCACATCTCTCCACATGTTTGCACGTATAGGCTTCTTGATATAGATTTATGTATGAACTTTCGTAATATTGGTGGGACATGTCATGGACATTGATTCATTAATTATCTATTTTATAGTTTAACATATTTGTGATTCACAAAAAAAAAAGTTCAACATATTTGTGTTACATGCACGTGTCATATATACCAAAAATCACATCCCTACCCATAAACACCTCAATTTCGTGAATCAATCTGTTGTTTTGCCAAACGGTGTTTCAAAGGTGGATTCACGGTCAATTTCAGATTCACGGTGGATCTTATTCACAAGTGAATCCCTGATCCGATTTACTTTTTACCGTGGTGAATCCCTACCAAACAGGCTCTTAGTATATGCGAGAGCATTTCAAGTGTTGTGACCATTTAACAGCATGCCAAACTTCCAAGAGGCATGCTATGGGTGGCTGTCTATATCACTTGCCGTCTCTGTTTGGTTGCGGGATCAATGAGTTGGGTTGGATCCAACCCTTATTTTGGAAACGGAGCGAACCCATCCTCTCGTTTGGTTGATTTTGAGGACGGAATGAAACCATCTCATGTTTAGTTGAAGGAATTGGGAATATGGATTGGATGGCAAGATAACAACGTTAGTGTGGGTCCCACCTGTCAAACTCTCACTCTTATCATTTTTTTCCATTTTATCTTCTTCCTCACGGGACCGGGATGGCTGTCGTCGGGACTGGGATGCAGGACCCCGAGGGAAGGAGGCGAGCCGCGCCGCCAAGCGGCCCCGTGCACCCGTCCTCGGCCTGCCCCGCGCGAGCTCCGCCTATAGGACGGACGGACGAGGGGGACGGGGATGGGGACGGACGACGCGGATGGAACCCGGACAGGATCGCTTCGTCCCTCGAATTTTGGCGGATGGTGCCAACTCGCATCTGAGAGGAACATTCCACCCTAGAGCCAACCTAACCCTCCCATCCTCCAACCAAACAACCACGGGAACGGGTTCGCTCCGACCCGGCTCGCCCCACTCTCCAGCCAAACACATGGTTGATGGGTACAAGTACAACTGGAGGAAATATGGGCAAAAGAAGGTGAAAGGTAGCGAGTTCCCACGGAGCTACTACAGTGCATTCCCCCCAGCTTCCCTGTGAAGAGGAAGGCGGAGACAAGAATAGATGGCAAAATTGCTGAAATAGTGTACAGTGGCGAGGACAACCACCCTAAGCCAGGCAAGCCTTGTGCCCCTGGCAAAGCCATTGTCATCGACAAGCACACAGGTTGTGATGCGCGACATGCATAAGTAACAATATGATGCAGGAGTAGAAACAAAGACAGTAAGGCTACTCTGATACGTACATTGTTCCGGCATTTGGTAGCAGTTGCATCTTCTTGGAACAAGAGTGAGCTTACTGATTGTTAGAAAAAGTGGTAGGTATGTTTATGCTGCTGAACATGAGTTTAGCACCTGGTGTGTGTGATGTAGTGGCAAATACTAGCAGACTAGCTGTTGCCAATATATACCTATTTCTGAATCAATGTGTGATGTAGTGGCAAATACTAGCAGACTAGCTGTTGCCAATTATATACCTATATCTGAATCAATCAGGACCATTTATGCTATGTGATGGCTGCTGAAACTGTAATTTCAATTTAGTTTAAATTTGTGGTGTTTCGTGTCCTTTGCTTTCTGTGTACCGTATTTTTCTCTCTATCTTCTTGCTTTCTTCCATATATACCAGCGAGATGTACCGTATATACACTGATGAATGAATGACCAATCTAATGGGAGGGAAGGAGGGAGTGTGTTCATCCATCAGTTAAATAGATTTTTGACACAATGCAACAAAAGAGTGCATGCTTATAATTAGCATCTACTGATTGCTAGCTGCCTGCATTGTTGTGTTTGTTGGGGAAAAAAGAACCCAAGCAGATGAAGTTTTTTTAGAACTAAGATAAGAAGAATTAGGAGCTTAACCAGCTGCCGGCCTTGGCGGTCAACTCGATCGATTATCGTTAGTTTATCCGGATCGGAAGGCTCGGATCCATCAGATCAGAGAAAGGAAACACGCGCGCATGAATGCATGCATGCAGATCGATCATCGGGCACAACCTAACTAACTACCCTCCCTCAATTTCGCATCGCCCAACAAACCCATCATCTCTTGACTGGACTCGGCTAGTTTCTAATTCTATCTTTACTCGATCGCGGGTGTCTCTCCGGTCCATCACCATCACCGTCACCGTCGACGGACGACCATGGAGGAGGTGCTACCCGACGACATGCTCGCCGACGTGCCGGGCCGCCTCTCGCCCAGCAGCCCGGCGGCGTCACGCTGCGTCCGCAAGCACCGGTGCGCCATCATCGACGCCCGGCGCCCGCTTACGCGCCCACCTCCTCCCTCTCCGCCTCGAAGGCTTCTACGCATCAGCCTCGACCTCATCGAGCGGCTCACATATTTCTTCGCACGCCCGGCTCCGCAGCGCGTCGAATCCCCGGCGGCCCCTCGACTTCTTGGAACATTACACGAATATGGAAGTGAAAGATCACTGCAATGGTCTGTTGTTGATGTATGACACGGTGGTCAACCCTGCCACACGCCAATGGGCCGAGTTGCCTGCCTCCCCGGAACCATCCATTGATGACATGCTTGGGGTCAAGGTCTGGGCCGGGACGACGAACGACGACCACAGCTTGTTGTACTCAAGATCTTACCTTGTGTACGATCCCATGGCGGAGTCGCCACATCACTTTGAGGTATTTCTTATCCCCTTACTTGGCCGTGATCTGGACAATCACGAAAACATCACCATCGACATTGAGGAGCAAGAATGGCCGCCATCCACATTGAGAACCCACGTCTTCTCGTCGAGGAGGTGGAGGTGGGAGGAGAGGTCCTGGATCCGCCAAGGGGAGCCTGCGGGGACCATGGCCGATATGCTGCAATCCGATTGCTGGGACTGCAAGGCTGTATATTTCCGTGGAGCACTCTATGTGCATTGTCAAAATGATTCTGTCATGAGGTACTAATTAACTAGCTAGTTGGCATCATTCCATCTCCCTATTATTTCTTTTTTTATTATTGTACAATACAATTAACCGCTATATATATGATTTATTTGCTCTGGCGTTAAGTAAGCGCACTTGCATATATATTCATGCCTTTTGTAATTAATTAATTGCAGGATATCCATGTCCAACGACAAGTATCAAATGATAAAATCTCCAGCAATACCGGACGAACTTGGTGCTAAGCATGCTACATTTTACTTGGGAAAGTCGTGAGAAAGGGGTGTACAATGCGTTACTTTATTGGGACGACTGGAGTATTTCCTTCAGCCGAGTCTGGTTGCTTAAGGAGGAGGAAAAATCAATGATGGGAATCACATCGTTCATATGGAATGGGTGTTGAAGACTAACATTAGCCTTCCACCACTGCATGCAAATAAACTTTCTCTTCTTCACAGCAGCTTTGCTAATGATGAATGGAGTGTCATCTATAACTATAATAACAAGGAGAAAGTACCACCTGCTGCTGCTCATGGGGACGACGAGTTTGTTGCAGATGATCATGAATGGAACTTTGATAATGCTGACATTGTCCTTGATGAAGCCAAAGATAATAAGGAAGCTGAATTTGGCGGGCACTACCATGTTGATTTCCTCGGATTTCATCCTTATAAAGAGATTGTCTTCTTTTCCTTTAGATCGAGGACGGTATCTTATAATTTGAACACCTCAAAGATTCAACAGTTGGGCGACGACATACATATACCAGTGGGCATGAAAACTTGTTTCCCATACACACCATGTTGGATGATGTTGGGGAAATTATTTGAAAACAGTTAATTTAAGTGGCTCTTGTATGAGATATGTATAGACTTTGGTTTGTTGGTTTTATTTGGAGCTCATAGCATAAGGGATGATAGATGTTGATCCCCACCACTTGCTTATATAAGTATATGTATCGAGTGCCCATGCATCTTCAACTTTATTTATAAAAATTATATATCTTTCTCGTCATGCATATTTTGTTTTCATTTTTGTGGCGCGTGATAAAAAAATATTAATAGATCACTGTGTGCATTTCCCACAAAAGTTGAAGGCGCACTTAAGTAGGCACGATCATCGAGAGACTCAACGCATGTATGTACATAAAGCTCCTGGCTTTAATTTGCATTGGCGTGAAATTAATCTCCTAGTTCATCTGTTTGGGTTTTCATCTCTAGCAGCCTACATTGTTGTGTTTCTTAGGAAAAAAAACCCAAACAGATGAACTAGGAGATTAACCACCTGCCGGCCTTGGCTCCGGAGCGGCGTTCGTTTATTCGGATCGGAAGGTGCGGAGATTAACCCATGCATGCATGCAGATCGATTGAGCACAACCTAACTACCCCCCTCAATTTCGCATCGCCCAAACCCAGGCAACCCATCGTCTCTGGACCAAAGCTGCACTCTCTAGTTTCTAATTCCATTCTATCTTTACTCGATCGCGGGCGTCTCTGTATCGATCGATCCAAGCCAAGCGGATCGGGATCGAATGGAGGAGGTGCTACCCGACGACATGCTCGCTGACGTGCTGGGCCGCCTCCCACCAAGCAGCCTAGCAGCGTCACGCTGCGTCCGCAAGCACTGGTGCGCCATCATCGACGCCCGGCGCCTCCTCCGCGCCGACCTCCTCCCTCTCCGCCTCGACGCCTTCTACTGCATCAGTCTCGACCTCATCGAGCAGCTCACCTATTTCTTCGCACGCCCTCTGGCAGTGCGTCTAATCCCCGGCGGACCCCTCGAGTTCTTGGAACATCACACCTCTATGCAAGTCCAGGATCACTACAATGGTCTGCTCTTGGTGTCCGACATGGACCACATGGTGGTCAACCCTGCCACACGCCAATGGGCCACCCTGCCCACCTCCCCAGAGCCATCCATTCACGACATGCTTGGGGTCGCCGTCACCATGCATTAGGAGAACAACGATTTGTTGTCTTCACGCTTTTACCTTGTGTATGATCCCATGGCGGAGTCACACTTCGAGGTATTTCTTATCCCCGTACTTAGTCATCATAGCCTGGCCGGCAATCGTGAAAACATCATCACCATCGACCTTGAGGAGCAAGAATGGCCGCCATCGACATTCAGAACCCATGTCTTCTCCTCGAGGACATGGAGGTGGGAGGAGAGGTCCTTGCCCCGCCAAGGAGAGCCTGCTGGGACCATGGCTGATATGCTGCAATGCGATTACTGCAACCGCAAGGCCGTCTATTTCCGAGGAGCACTCTGTGCATTGCCAAAATGATTATGTCATGAGGTACTAATAATTAACTAGTTGGCATCATTTCATCTATTATTATTTTTATTGTATATTATAGAATTGATTTGCTCTAGTGCTAATTAAGCACTATGTATATGCATACCTTTTGTAACTATTAATTGCAGGATAGTCTTGTCCAAAGACAAGTATCAAATGATAAGATCTCCAATAACACTGAGCAAACTTGATGCTGAATATGCTACCTTTTACTTGGGAAAAACATAGAAAGGGGTGTACTTTGCGTTACTTTATTGGTTCGACTTTGATAGGTACCCCATATTTCAAGTCTGGTTGCTTCATGAAGAAGAAGAAAATGATGATGGACATCATCACATTCACATGGAATGGGTGTTGAAGACTAACATTAGCCTTCAACCGTTGTTGGCACAACCTCTTGTTCGTCACAACAACTTTGCTGATGATGAATGGAGGATCATCCGTAATTATAACAAGGAAGAATTAGAAGCACCACCACTTGCTGCTGCTGCTGCAAATGGCAATGACAAATTTGTTGTTGATGATGAATGGGACTTTGACAAAGATGATGAGATTGTCCTTGAAGCCAACAAAGATAATAGGGCCGAAGAAGACTACAACTACTCTGTTCATTTTCTCAGATTTCATCCTTACAAAGAGTTTGTCTTCTTTTCCTTCTTATCATCAAGGACAATATCTTATAATTTGAATACCTCAAAGGTTCAACAGTTGGGCAGCGACGTACATCTACCGGTGGGTATAAAAACATGTTTCCCATACACACCGTGCTGGCTGACCATGGGGGAATCATTTCAAAATAGTTAATCCAAGTGGCTTTGCTTGTATCAAATATATATTTAAACTCTCTTTGTTTGTTTATTTAATTTGGAGCTAGCATAACAGATATGATGTTGGTCGATCCCCAGCCACTTGCTTATTTATAAGTAATAATCATCAGATTGCACATCTTCGTTCAACTTTATTTGTCAAATTATCTTCCGTCATGCATATTTTATACTTCCATTTTTGCGGAGGTAAATAAATATCTTTGAATCACTGGTTGCATCTCGCACAAAGTTAAAGTCCCACTTACGACTACTAACATTTGTTTGAATTGATTTGAAATATAACACATAGTACAAAATAAATATTTGAGTTACTTGTTAACTGTTTTAGTTAGAGCATCTCCAACAGTTTGCTATCCTAACTCTTTATCTTTAAAATTTTGGTAAAACTAGAAAAAACAGTCTCCAACAGTTTGCCATCTCAGCTCCCCATTTCTCCAACTTGGCAAAAAAAACCTCCTCCAACGCGCATATATGCGCGCGCATCGCTCGTGTATTCTTTTCTGTCGCTGTCTCCTGCTGTTCGTGTCTCGCAAAATGTCCTGCCGCTCCTGCTGTCTGCCGGCAAAATGACAGAAAATGACTTGTTGCTACTGCTTTCGTGTTCTCGTGCGTGGCCGGCAAATTGTGCTGCAGCAGCTTTTGGTGATACTACGACATGGTACTGTCTGCTCGCATGTACACATGAGGCTACACATGAAGGACCTGCAGGAGGCTATACGGGAGGGAGCTGCAGGTGGAGGGGGCGGCTGCCTTGCTGCCAAAAGCCATTACCGACCTCGCCTGCAGCAGGTGGACACGACGAGCAAAGAGGCAGCATCACGATCGGCGTTGATCTAAGCCGCAAAAAATAATTATGGGTCCACATATCGGATATTTATAGGAAGTCAAATATACCAAACTGGATAGTCTCTTTTTTACTTGGCAAATTGTTTTAGGAGTTGCCAAAATACAAGATTTGCCAAGTAAAATTTACCAAACTCTTGAAAATGCTCTTACTCACTGAATGCACGTTTCAATTCATTCATAAATATATCGCACAAAATACAAAATAGTTATCCTATATTTACTAGTTGGATGCATATTATTTCAAACTGATTTGAAAAATGTAGTGCTATAAAATAACGTTTGAAAATAATTGCATCGAATTTGGGTGTCTATTTTTTCTTAATGAAAAGCCCCCTAATTCCTCCTAGGTTGGGTCGAGTTTTTTTTTAAACAATTGCATCAGCGGATAAGACATGTCGGGAGGAAAGACTAAACAGAAATAGATTCTACTTGACGGGGGAAATATATGATGGAAGGATAGATTGGGGGCTTTTTTGGTTTGAGGATGTAGAAAGGTGTCTTGTTGCTTGACCATAATTTTTTTCTCCACACATAAAGTTGAATTGGGGTGGGTTTAGAGGTTATGCCGGAGATGCTTTTAGTTGTAGAGAAATTAAATTATATCGTTAACATGATATGATGTGGAGAGGAGTGAAGGGGAAATGCCTATTACATTATGTTGATTGGGAGCAAACTTTTGATAGAGACCACTTTACTCATTAGATGTCTGCATGGGATTTAGATTATATATTGAAAAGAACATGTAATCGTATAGTCGCCTCTATACATACACCATTGTGAACACACACTTCCTTGTGGATCGGATTCACGTAGCGTGTATGTATACACTTCGTCCATGTGACCATGGACACCGTACCTACGCCTACCAGGAGTCCAGTATATTCATGGGAGCAGGGAGCTGCGTTCCTTATTCATTGGGATCGTCGAGCGAGGAAAAGACGATATATATGCATTGCAGACGGACATGCATGCAGATCGACACAACAACTATCCTCCCATACGATACGATCCGATCCGTCGTCGTCAGTTTCCGGCTGCATCGCACCCATCGGCCATCATCGATCGCACCGGCCGGCTGGCCTAGCTCGCCGATCCATCATCCACCATCATCATCATCCTCCAAGCGGATCGGAGACGAAGAGGACTGCGCCCGCCCGCACAATCCATCCGATTCCAACTCCCACCTATATCCATCGATTCCATCATCACCATAGATCTTCCCCCGACCTGTCGCCGCCATCGTACCTCCCGTCCAGTTCAACACCACCATCCGATCGAATTCGATCCGCGCTGCCGATTCAATATACTAAGCTAATTATTATAAGAAACAGATATGGAGCAGCTACCTGACGACATACTCGCCGACGTCCTCGGCCGTCTCCCGCCCAGCAGCCTGGCGGCGTCACGCTGCGTCCGCAAGCACTGGTGCACCATCATCGACGCCCACCGCCTGCTGCGCGCCGACCTCCTCCCTCTCCGCCTCGAAGCCTTGTACTTCACCAGCCTCGACTGCATCGACCGACCGGCTGACCTATTTCTTCGCACGTCCTTCGTCGGCAGCGCGGCGAATCCCCGGCGGCTGCCTTGACTACTTGGGACATTACTACATTCCGGAAGTGGAGGATCAATGCAATGGTCTTCTTTTGCTGTGTCACATGGTTGTCAACCCTGCCACACGACAATGGGCCGAGTTGCCTGACTCCCCGGAACCATCCATTGGTGATATGCTTGGCGGGGTCAGGGTGTGGAACGGGACTATGACGCATCTGGATCAAGAGAACAATGACCACCACCTGTTGCATTCAAGCTTTTACCTTGTGTACGACCCTGTGGCGGAGTCGCCGCAGCACTTCGAGGTATTTCTTGTCCCCTTACTTGCCCGTGATATGGGCAATCGGGACATCATCACCATCGACCTTGACGAGCAACAATGGCCGCCATCCACATTGAGAATCCACGTCTTCTCGTCGAGGACACGGAGGTGGGAGGAGAGGTCCTGGATCCGCCAAGGGGAGCCCGCCGGGACCATGGCCGATATGCTGCAATCCGATTGCTGGGACCGCAAGGCCGTATATTTCCGAAGAGCACTCTACGTGCATTGCCAAAACGATTCTGTCACTAACTATGACATTGTTTCATCTCCTTGTTTATTTTTATTATTATTCTACAATACAATTAGTTGCTATATATGTGATTTATGTTCATGTCTTTTGTAATTAATTAATTGCAGGATAGCATTGTCCAGTGACAAATACCAAATGATAAGATCTCCAGTAACACTAAGCAAACTTGGTGCTAAGAGTGCTACCTTTTACTTAGGAAAATCAGAGAAAGGGGTGTACTCCGCGTTACTTTATTGGATCGACTGGGGTAGCTGCCCCCAGTTTCAAGTCTGGTTGTTTAAAGAGGAGGAAGAGATCAATGATGGGAGTCACATTATTCACATGGAATGGGTGTTGAAGACTAACATTAGCCTTCCACCCCTACTTGAAAATAAACTTCCTCTTCTTCACAGTGGCTTTGCTGATGATGAGGAATGGAGGATCATCGATCACTATAATAACAAGGAGGAAGTACCACCTTCTGCTGCTCGTGGGGATGACAAGTTTGTTGCAGATGATGAATGGGACTTTGACAATACTAACATTGTCCTTGATGAAGTCAAAGATAATAAGGCCGCTGAAGCAAACGAACACTACCCTGATGAATTCCTCGGATTTCATCCTTACAAAGAGATCGTCTTCTTTTCCTTGAGATCAGGGATAATATCTTATAATTTGAATACCTCAAAGGTTCAACGGTTGGGCGGGCGCGTACATATACCAGTGGGCATGCAAAGCTGTTTCACATACACACCATGTTGGCTGACGTTGGGGGAATTATTTGAAAACAGTTAATATAACTGGCTGTCTTGTATCAAATATATTTGGATGTCGTTTGTTGGTTTATTTGGAGCTACTAGCATAAGTTGATGTTGATCCCCCGCCACTTGCTTATAAGTATATAAGTATATATAATAATTTGAGTGTCCATACATCTTCGACTTTATTTGTCAAAATTATCTTTCGGCATGCATATTTTGCTTTCAACTTTGTGGCGATAAATAAATATATCTATCACTGAAGTTAAGGCGCACTGAAGTAGGCACGAGAGCTGGACACTTCTTAAAAAAACGGTGGACACTATTTTAGATGCAATTCAACTGCACGTACGTTGTTTCTATTCCACATAGTACAAAATATCTAGTATCTTGGTTACTAGTTAAATGCACGCAGTTTCAATTGACTGGAAAATATAAGCCCCTTGGTGCTATTAGCATCAACAATGAATGACTAATTCACGATGAAGACAACGGTGTGTTTTGCCTTCCTACAGCCTAATACTATGCATCACGTAGTTCAGTTGGAGTGTTGGACCGAACGGATGCAGCATGCATCCAATGAATGACAAGGAAACTCGCTGCTGGACTGGCAGCTTATGAGCGATGGAGGATGTCGCACACACGAGCCTTGCCTTGGGATGGACGGATGCACTGAAACGGTGTGCCAATCTAGTCCATATAGTTCAAAACCAACTGTAGTTTTGTTCATTACAGGGACAATTAATCATACAAAACCAGTGTACCATTTCTCTAATACATAGCAGCAAACCAAGCATCGTACCACCGAAAATGAGTCAACGAAAATGAGTCCATCAGTCTTTGGCCGGTCTCCAACGGCTAGCTCCGGGGCAGAACGCCGCCATCGTCGACTGGTGGCTGTGCAAGAGGAAGGCGGCTCCCGCTCCGCTTCGTCGGGGCTTTGACTCTCTAGTGCTTCTAACTTGCTGGGAGATCTGGAAAGAGCGTAACAGGCGCATCTTCGATGGTGCTTGCCTGTCCAGCGCTCAGCTTCTGTCTTGGATCAGGAAGGGGATTTATGCCTGGTCTCTCGCCGGGTTCCGGGACCTCGCCGCCCTGGTGGCCTTTTTTGCCAGCCCGGTGACTCCGTGATCTCGTCAGCTAACCTTTCGACGCACAATTAGTCTCCCAGTTAGTACAACTTTCAGCTGCACCGTTAGAGCCGGTGACTTGTGTTGTGTGTTGCTTGTCCCCGCCTAGGCATCTCGCCTGGGAGGCAGGCTTGTATCTTGAACTCCTTATTCTCTTAGAGCAATACATGCAAATGCATGCTTTCGAAAAAAAATGAGTCATCAGTGGTATACAAATTACACGATACAGTCAGTCAAGCAAACAGCTTGTTGCTTGTTACTCGGCGCCATCCCCTGAATGCCTGCAATGGCACACCATACATTCATCACATGGTGATCGAGGGGCGATTGATTAATCAATCAATCCCACCTACCTCCAAGATGTCGGCAGATTCCGGGATTTCCGGTCTAACTGGACACTTTCTAGAGCAGCCGATGCCCGCAGCACCTCTTCAGATATATCATCGGCATCGTATCTCCAGTTGTACTCATCTTTCCTTGTGTTGGAAGCTGAAGACCCCCCTCTGCGATCTGAAAGCAAACATACCAAGTGCACTTGTTTCAGAATTTGGAACAGGACAGCTACATATCATTATAAACTGAAACGACTGCAGAGCAGTGCACAAACCTGATGCCTGCGACGAAGAGATTGGCCTGGAAATTTCAATGTAATATATGTTACACTCACATCTAAACATCTAATGCCAAAAACAAATAAATATTTACAATGGCACAGCAATATGGCATCAAGCATACCTCCCCATAGGAGGCAGGCTCCCAACTGATGCTGATGGTGGCCTCCTCATGCTCCGATGTTCAGCATTTAGTGATGGATCAGACTCTGAACTCATCATCCTCCTGCCACCCATCCTTGTTTGAGACAAATTCTGGCCAAAACAACACACATTTAGATGACCAAAGCATGCTGTAGAAAACCAAAACTTTAAGCTAGAGCATACTAACTATATTTAGAGGTTAACAATTAAAAACTTCTTATTAATAAAGTATAATATGCAAATCAACTTGACATGCTCAAGGAGAGTGAAAAGCCAAGCTGGAAAAGAAATCAAAATCAAATTTTGTGTGTGCATTCAACTAAAGGTCATATAGGCAGAAAGCAGCATAAATGCAGCTCATACCCCAAGCATCGCAGACTAACAAAAGGAGACCTTGAGTAAAGGAGTTGAGATTGAAAAAATCACATGTAAGCAGATCTCAGTACAACATGAACTGTAATAAATAAATCCCATGCATGCAGTGTAAGACAACTGACCAAATTCAGAGTATATCAATTCTTATTCATTCTGGTTATTCTAAGCACCATTGTCCACATTCTTCAAATGTTTCAGCTTTCTAGAAAGTTTACAAATAGTGAAGATGTGCGTGATCTTGATAACCTATCTCCTTTAGCTTCCAGAATAACACCACCTACTTTTTGTTCTAAGGCAACACCTTCATGAGCATTGTAGTTGAGGCAAACAATCTAATTTTTTGGATAGTTTGATTAAGCAAGACATCATAATATGAAGGATTATTGCTCACAACACAATATACTACCTTTCCTACATGCCAAACATAATGCATATAAGAGGATCCATTCTATTGTAACAAATAGCCGGCTATGGACATTAGTTGCAGAGTTCTCATAAGGGTAACAACTGGCTCTAACAGGCTTAAATGAATGTGGGTACAAATAATGATGTAGTGCCTGAAACAGCTATAGCCACAGATTTGTTACCTTGATCCATACAGGACTAAAAAAAAAATTGGGGAAAAAATTGGCTACATTATCCCAAAAGCCAACCCCACCCCACCCCACCCCCTCCCCCTCCTTTTAATTCTATACTGGGAACATAAAGAAACAAAAGGATGATTTTTGGTTATGTTAATGATCACGCAAGAGAGAAACCTCATATTTCAGATAACCTTCGAGAACATCTAAAAGCATTGGACCACTTTCAGCACTCCTGCTCCCTTCAGCTCCACTTTTGTTAGAAAAATCTTTCAGTTCATTCTTCCAGAAGTCCTTGGGCTGATTTACAAACAAAACAGGGAAACATTAATGGATGTTGATTCCCGAAATGCAAAAATGAAATATCAGGAACACACCACTTACCAGGTTACACTCTGGTAAGTAAACTTTCATTGTGTGACTTAGTTGTGCCCACTCCAAGTAAACTTTGTTATTTTGATCTGATACTTTTATCACAAACATGGTCTGTTGAAGTACGCATTCTATGATTCTAGTATTTGTAGTCTCTTATAAATTTATTAACTAATTAACCATGGTTATCTTTGTCAATTTATGAAGAGGGGTAAAATGGTCATTTGAGTGCAAAATAGTATTTTTTTTATGATTTTATATCTATTTTATAGTAATGTTTGATTAGGCTTGATGTCTGCTGGTCATTTTTTTTAGCATCCGCTAGTCAAATTACATTATATGATTTTATATCTATTTTATAGTAATGTTTAATTAGGCTTGATGTCTGTTGGTCAATTTTTTTTTTGAGCATCCGCTAGTCAAATTACAACAAACCAGAGTGTCCTATGACAAATTTGAAAGTGACGACGTCCTTCAACAAATAGCCGCCACTTTGCATGTCCCACAGTCAATTCTCCCTATATGATATAATGTGGAGAGGAGAGAAGGGAAAAATGTCTACTATATTATATTGATAGGGAGCAAACTTTTGATAGAGACCACTGTGCTCATTAGATGTCTGCATGGGATTTGGATTATATATTGAAAAGAACATGTAATCGTATAGTCGTCTCTATATATACCCCATTGTGAACACACACTTCCTTGTGGATCGGATTCACGTAGTGTGTATATGTATGCACTTCGTGCGTGTGACCATGGACCCCCTACGCCTACCAGTACCAGGAGTCCAGGACCAGGATTCAAGGGAGCAGGGAGCTGAGTGGGATCATCGAGGAAACGATGATATATAGACGACATGCAGCCGGACATGCATGCAGATCGACACAACAACAACTATCCTCCGATGCAATCCGAATCCGATGCGTCGTCATCGGTTTCCAGCTGCATCGCACCCATCGGCCATCAGCCATCAATCGATCGTCATCATCGTCCAAGCGGATCGGAGACGAAGAGGACTGCGCGCGCCCGCATAATCCATCCGATTCCAACTCCCACCTATATCCATCGATTCCATCATGGCATCATGATCATCATATATAGGGAGGAAAGCATCGATAGATCTTCTCCCGACCTGTCGTCGCCGTCGTACCTCCCGTCCAGTTCAACACCACCATCCGAATTCGATCCGCGCTGACGATTCAATATACTAAGAAATAGATATGGAGCAGCTACCTGATGACATGCTCGCCGACGTCCTCGGCCGTCTCCCGCCCAGCAGCCTGGCGGCGTCACGCTGCGTCCGCAAGCACTGGTGCGCCATCATCGACGCCCGCCGCCTGCTGCGCGCCGACCTCCTCCCTCTCCACCTCGAAGCCTTCTACTGCACCACCCCCGACTCCATCGACCGATTCACCTATTTCTTCGCACGTCCTTCGTCGGCAGCGCGTCGAATCCCCGGCGGCTGCCTTGACTACTTGGGACATTACGACATTCTGGACGTGGAGGATCACTGCAATGGTCTGCTCTTGGTGTGTGGCATGGTCGTCAACCCTGCCACACGGCAATGGGCCGAGTTGCCTGACTCCCCGGAACCATCCATTGGTGATATGCTTGGCGGGGTCAGGGTGTGGAACGGGACTATGACGTATCTGAATCAAGAGAACAATGACCACCACCTATTGTATTCAAGCTTTTACCTTGTGTACGACCCTATGGTGGAGTCGACGCAGCACTTCGAGGTATTTCTTGTCCCCTTACTTGCCCGTGATATGGGCAATCGGGAAATCATCACCATCGACCTTGACGAGCAACAATGGCCGCCATCCACGTTGAAAATCCACGTCTTCTCGTCGAGGACATGGAGGTGGGAGGAGAGGTCCTGGATCCGCCAAGGGGAGCCTGCCGGGACCATGGCCGATATGCTGCAATCTGATTGCTGGGACCGCAAGGCCGTATATTTTCGAGGAGCACTCTATGTGCATTGTCAAAACAATTCTGTCATGAGGTACTAAGTAACTAACTAGTTGACATTGTTTCATATCCTTGTTTATTTTTTATTATTATTCTACAATACAATTAGTTGCTATATATACGATTTATATTCATGTCTTTTGTAATCAATTAATTGCGGATAGCTTTGTCCAATGACAAATACCAAATGATAAGATCTCCAGTAATACTAAGCAAACTTGGTGCTAAGTATGCTACCTTTTACTTGGGAAAATCAGAGAAAGGGGTGTACTCCGCATTACTTTATTGGATCGACTGGCGTAGCTGCCCCCAGTTTCAAGTCTGGTTGCTTAAAGAGGAGGAAGAGATCAATGATGGGAATCACATTATTCACATGGAATGGGTGTTGAAGACTAACATTAGCCTTCCACCACTGGTTCAAAATAAATTTCCTCTTCTTCACAGTGGCTTTGCTGATGATGAATGGAGGGTCATCGATCACTATAATAACAAGGAGGAAGTACCACCTGCTGCTACTCGTGGGGACAAAAAGTTCGTTGTAGATGATGAATGGGACTTTGACAATACTAACATTGTCCTTGATGAAGTCAAAGATAATAAGGCCGCTGAAGCAAACGGACACTACCATGTTAAATTCCTTGGATTTCATCCCTACAAAGAGATTTTCTTCTTTTCTTTGAGATCAGGGACAATATCTTATAATTTGAATACCTCAAAGGTTCAACGGTTGGGCGAGCGCATACATATACCAGGGGGCATGGAAACCTGTTTCACATACACACCATGTTGGCTGACGTTGGGGGAATTATTTGAAAACAGTTAATATAATTGGTTGTCTTGTATCAAATATATTTGGACTTTGTTGGTTTATTTAGAGCTATTAGCATAAGTTGATGTTGATCCCCCGCCACTTGCTTATAAGTATATATAATAATTAGAGTGCCCATACATATTTGTCAAAATTATCTTTCGGCATGTATATTTTGCTTTCAATTTTGTGGCGATAAATAAATATATCTATATCACCGATGAAATTAAGGCGCACTGAAGTAGGCACGAGAGCTGGACACTTCTTAAAAAAACGGTGGGCACTATTTTAGTTGCAATTCAAGTGCACGTACGTTGTTTCTATTCCACATAGTACAAAATAACTTAGTTACTAGTTAAATGCACGCTGTTTCAATTGACTGGAAAATATAAGCCCCTTTGTGCTATTAGCATCAGCAATGAATGACTAATTCACGATGAAAACAACGGTGTGTTTTGCCTTCCTACAGCCTAATACTATGCATCACATAGTACAGTTGGAGTGTTGGACCGAACGGATGAAGCATGCGTCCAATGAATGACAAGGAAACTCGCTGCTGGACTGGCAGCTTATGAGCGATGGAGGGTGTCAGCACGACACGAGCCTTGCCTTGGGATGGATGGATGCACTGAATCGGTGTGCCAATCTAGTCCACCCATATAGTTCAACCAACTGTAACACTTGATTTGTTTTGTTCGTTGCAGGGATAATTAATCATACAAAACCAGTGTACCATTTCTCTAATATATAGCAGCAAGCCAAGCATCGTACCACCGAAAACCAATGTATACAAATTACACGATACAGTGTCAGTCAAGCAAACAGCTCCAAAGCCTTGTTGCTTGTTACTCGGCGCCATCCCCTGAATGCCTGCAATGGCACACCAAACATTCATCACATGGGTCTTCCTTGGAAGACATTTATGTAATAGGGCTGCTTTAATATATAACATATGTTGTTGTCAAAAAAAAAAAAAAAAACATTCATCACATGGTGATCGAGGGGCGATTGATTAATCAATCGATCCCACCTACCTCCAAGATGTCGGCAGATTCCGGGATTTCCGGTCTAACTGGACACTTTCTAGAGCAGCCGATGCCCGCAGCACCTCTTCGGATATATCATCGGCATCGTATCTCCAGTTGTACTCATCTTTCCTTGTATTGGAAGCAGAAGATCCCCCTCTGCGATCTGAAAGCAAACATACCAAGTGCACTTGTTTCAGAATTTGGAACAACACAGCTACACATATCATCATAAACTGAAACGATTGCACAGCAGTGCACAAACCTGATGCTTGCGATGAAGAGATTGGCCTGGAAATTTCAAAGTAATATATGTTACACTCAGATCTAAACATCTAATGCCAAAAACAAATAGCTAATTACAATGGCACAGCAGTATGACATCATGCTTACCTCCCCATAGGAGGCAGGGTCCCAACTGATGCTGATGGTGGCCTCCTCATGCTCCGATGTTCAGCATTTATCGATGGATCAGACTCTGAACTCATCATCCTCCTGCCACCCATCCTTGTTTGAGACAAATTCTGACCAAAACAACATATTTAGATGACCAAAGCATGCTGTAGAAAACCAAAATTTATGCTAGAGCATACTAACTATATTTCGAGGTTAACAATTAAAAACATCTTATTAATAAAGTATAATATGCAAATCAACTTTACATGCTCAAGGACAGTGAAAGCCAAGCTGAACAAAAAAATCAAAATAAAATTTGTGTGCACAGTCAACTAAAAGTCATATAGGCAGAAAGCAGCATAAATGCAGCTCATAAGCCAAGCACCGCAGACTAACAAAAGGAGACCTTGAGCACAGGCCTTGCATCAATTAGTTGAGATTGAAAAATCACATGTAAGCAGACCTCAGTGCAATGATAGTGATAATGCATTGTAAATATAAATCCCATGCGTGCAGTGTAAGACAACTGACCAAACTCAGAAACGAGTATATCAATTCTTATCCAGTCTGGTTATTCTAAGAATCATTTTCTCCAAATGTTCAGCTTTCTAGAAAATTTACAAATAGTAAAGATGTGCTTAATCTTGATAAACCTATCTCCTTAAGCTTCCAGAATAACGCCTACATTTTGTTCTAAGGCAGCACCTTGATGAGTATTGTAGTTTTGGCAAACAATCTAATTTTCGGACAGTTTGATTAAGCAAGACACCAATAGTATGAAGGATTATTGCTCACAACTCAATATACTACCTTTTCTACATACCGAGCATATTGCATAAGAGGATCCATACTAGTGTAACAAAGAGACATTTTAGTTGCAGAGTTCTCGTAAGACTACTACCTGGCTAAAATGAATGTGGGACAAATAGTGGTGTAGTGCCTAAAACAGGTATAGCGGCAGCTAATAGACAGAGATTTGTGACCTTGATCCATACAGGACTACATAGTTTTGTGGTGAAAAAAGAATTGTGTATATTAACACCCCCCCCCAAAAAACCCACCTACCCACACAACACTTTTTTCCCCTTTATTTACTGGGGAAGATAAAGAAACAAAAGGATGATTCTTGCTTCTGGTAATGGTAATGCGAGAGATAAACCTCATATTTCAGATAACCTTCAAGAACATCTAAAAGCATTGGACCACTTTCAGCACTCCTGCTCCCCTCAGCTCCACTTTTGTTAGAAAAGTCTTTCAGTTCATTCTTCCAGAAGTCCTTGGGCTGGTTTATAAACAAAACAGGGAAACATTAAGGATGTTGATTCCTGAAATGCAAAAACGAAATATCAGGCACAGCCACCACTTACCAGGTTACACTCTGGCAAGTAAACTTTCATTGTGTGACTTAGTTGAGCCCACTCCAAGTATTCACATACAAGTGCAGTTAGTAACCTACCTGCAAGCAACAGAAATCCTAGAATGTAAAACCATTCCATGTTATGTTCAGCTTGCAAAATGCATGGCTGAGTACTGAAAATCATTTTAAGGACGGCACAACAACCCTTAAACATTTGAGATATCCTTGATGGGGCCTAGAAACAACAAAATACATTATGGAAATCCTTCTTTGAATTATCACCAGTGCAGAAGCATTCAAATCCAAAGACTCACGCTAGTCATCAATCAGGACTCAGGAGAAAAACAAAATTGTATCTTTCCAGGTTTAGTCCTAAATTGCTTGCTAAAAAATGTCACAATTTCCAGCAGGGAAAAGATTATCATGCAGCAGAATATCAAGCTTTGTCCTTCTGGAATATTTCAGACCAGTAGCATAAATTTCTATAGGTCAGTATATGAGAGAAAAGAAGGTGTATATGCATAGCAGTATTAGAGACAAGCTTCTCTTGATTTCTTTTGTTTCAATAGTACATCAGAGACAAGCTTTCGCTTCTACAGACATATTTGAAACAACTGATTAGCCAGCACACTCAAAGGGCAAACCTGAAGGTGAAGCATGCAGTTGTTTAGCTCGGTCATTACAGCTACCAAGCAATGCAGGATTCCCGCCATCATCATTCTCCACAACCCGATCCTCCTCTTCAATGGCTTCAAACACGCTTGCTCTTAGCTCAGCCTAGTCACGCAGCCAGAAACATCATCAGGAAAGGTGGCAGAAGTATGTGCATTCAGTGGAGCATAGCATGGTTCAGCAGATAAAAAGATATAAACCCACGGCAACTGTATTCATCTATGTACACACAAATGCATTCTTCTGTTCAGCAAAAAAAGTAAAAAAAAACTCTAGAGAAACTGTTGTCACTTGCAGCAAGAATCCCTGACATCATGCCACTGGAGTCGAAACTCAAAAGCAGCACTAAGATGTACAGGTGCAATAATCACAACACAACAGGAACAACAAGATTTCCAGTAACGCAGACGTGTGACTGTGACAAGAATGAGTACACCAATTGGTAATGACAACTAGACGAACAAAATAATACAAGGTGGCTCTTTTCTTCAGCAATGTAACCTCATATGCTCCAAACCAGTTTCACCGAAATGAGCACACGAATTGGTAATAGTAACTAGAACAGCATAAATGGACCTGGTTAAAAAAAAAAAAAAAAAAAAAAAAAAAAAAAAACCCTTACTTGAGCAATGCGTGAGCATTCTTTCATATTCCTAAACAAGAACCTACCCAACAGCGCCAGGGCGCTCAGAATGTGCACATTAGAAACTGACCCCAAAAAAAAACACAGGCGCGGATTCTGGGAAGGAAATTGCGGAAGCGGGGGTGTAGATCCCCAAACCGGAGTGGGAGGTAGGACGAACCCTAATCTTGGCGAGGACGCCCTTCTTCTCGAGGGTGCGGGTGACGAGCGTCTTGAGCTCCATCATCTCCCGGGCGTAGTCGTCCATCGCCGCCTGAAACGAGGTCTGGGGACGGCGAGCGGGAGCACGGAGGGAGCAGGAGCAGGCAGCTCGAGGGTGAAGGTGGATTTGGAGATGGAGGAAGATGAACACGACGACGCCAGAGGTTGGGGAACGGGGCGTGCTAAAGGTTGACTGACTGGTGGGCCCAACAATTTTAGTTTTTTTATTTATTTCGTTATTATAATTACATCATCTGCCTATAAAAAACAATGTACACAGTATGTTCTAAAAAACTTTACGCCATCAATAGGTGATTCATTCACTAAATTAGCAGTTCATTACAGAACGACCGCACTTTATATGTAGCTATAAGAGCATGTCCAATAACTCCTCAAATAAAAATAGGTTCTTTTTATAACTTTCGACAAAAACATTAAATTTCTCTCCAACAACTCTTTAAAATGTTTGCTATTTATTCCAACTTTGTATCTGAGGGTGTCGCGCAGGAGTGAGTTGCTATCCACGCATGTGAAGCACTCCCAGCCGCGAAATTCCTCTCTCCCGCATTAAAAGACGATCAGCTAGAGATGGAATCGGTTCTAGGTGGGCCTACTTTTTTATTTTACCATGTTGGAATAGCAAAATTGTTGGAGAGAGATCTTTTTTTTACTTGCTAAATAAATTAGCAACTTGCTAAAACTTAATATTTGACAAGTAAATTTTATCAAGTTGTTAGAGATGCTCTAAGCCATTCGTTAGCTAACCATTGGTCTTCTAATTATATCAAAGACAATTGCCTTTATTTTATTTACAACTCCAAGTCACTCTGACACTTTGACATAACCAACTATAGGATTCATCATTTATATATGTCAATGCCAATTCCATGCTCTTTCATCTCCTAGCAGCCAGCTCTTATTTCATAACTTGATAACTTCCTTTGGTTGGCTTCCAACTTCCATCTCTACCCAGAGTCTTCCCCAATCAAGCTAAACTCATTGAAAGAAATCAGCTCGATCTTGTAAACAAATTTATATACACTTAACTGTTTTTCTATTTACAAACATGACAATATCTAGAAAGCATGTCAACAAGATCTAACAACAACCTAACAACATAATGACATTGCATACTCATATTTGAGTTTGCCTTTGTGCAGTAGGTCCAACAGGTAGTCTACATTGTTTTGTAGTCTTTTGTTTTCTATGAGTTCGCCTAGTTTTGAAGCTAGAATCCTCATAGGGAGAGGTCCTTTCAAAACATATATTGCAAGGAATTTTAAGATACGGACAATATCTATAAGAACTCACTATTTCTTGAATACAACATGCAACCATTCATAAAATATAGTTTGTTTGATGTTTTTCCCAGTTACAACCCAAGGGCGAGAGAGAGAGAGAGGAGAGAATATCAATGTGCTTGTTGCAACTGTAGGACAACATTATTTTCATTGCATCCGCATGAAAAAAGATGGACTAAGATTATTAATTAGTCCTTAACATACATCATTGTTCTCATCTATGTTACATGTGCATGCATAGACAAACATTATTGTTCTAATAATTATTTTTGCTTCTTTTGAGCAAATTAGCATGCAACTTTATAGATCAATAATGTGTGTTTAGAACATATCAGTGTGAGCTGCATCAGGAGGAGGCAATGTTTCTCCTATGGCCTCCAATGTATCTTGTATGGGAGCCTCTAACTCTGGGGGTGTGGCGGTACGAACTAGAGCCCAGTTTATGCCACGGAAGAAGGGGTGTTGTTTGATCTCCATACTGCCCTCGTAGGAACCTAGCCTATTTGCAGGGTCCCGGTGTAGCAACCTGTATATCAACTGTCTTGCCGCCAGGCTCACCTACAATTAACATATATATACATCACAAACACTTGCTGCAAGGCTCACCTGCTAGAATACATGCTTTTATTATTACCTGTATGCTCGCAGGAAATCTAATATCCTTGTGTAGAATATTAGCAAAGGTCCTTTGCCTTGTTTTCCCTCTGAAGGGTGTATAACCATATAACATCTCATAGAGAAGAATTCCTAATCCAACAAATAGGGAGAATACTCATTATTTCATAGTAGTGTGCATCATATATGTTTCCTTTGGCACAAGATTAGTTACCTAGTGCCCACCAATCTACAGCACTTGTATGGCCGGCTCCTGTAATAATCTCCTACAACATGCAAACAAGGATTTATGCCACAAATGATGAATACTATCACACATGTCAAATAGAGACAATAAATGAAAATGTTAGAAAAAATCATACAAATAAATTAAAGTAACAACATATATGTACATACTGGTGCAATGTACTCCTCTGTACCAACAAAAGAATTTGATGCTCGCATTGGCTCAGCAAAGAATATGGGATTGCTCCTACTCTTCTTCCTCTTTTTCTTCTTATCGTCTTCGGAAGAAACACCTATATATCAAACAACAATAATAATCATGAGTGCGGGAAAAAAAACAAGAATAATCATGAAGTGCAACTACAAAAATAGACTAATGAGCTAAACTAATAGTAAAGAAACTGTCTAGTAAGGTATATTACTGAAGTGACATTACTTGTGGTCGGCATGATGTCAAGCAAGATAAATCAAAGTCTGTCAAGGAAATGTGCCCATCTCTATGAAGTAAAATGTTCTCTGGCTTTAAGTCTCTATATATTATTCCTGAGAAAAAGAAGAAAATGAGAGCAAATTCTTAGAAATAGTAAACATCTCAAGTTTCTCTAGTAAATTTGATGAATAAGTGCAAGGAACCTCGTTTATTTGCTAAGGGGGCCTATCACTTTCATGAATGGTTAATCATTCTAGATGTTGACAAATAATTACTATTGGTCAAGCAAAACAATATGTTCATTGAATGTTGGGTTCTGTTTGACTATCTACTACATCCATGCTATCCACCACTACCAAAGAGAATTTCATTTAAATAATTAGTATGGCATATATGATTACCTTGGCAATGTAGGTATTCAAGTGCTGTGACCACTTCTGCAGCATAGAACCTGCAACAATCATGGACAATTACACCAACCTATACTTCTTGGGTTCTTGTATCCAACTACCAATTTGTATTATGTAATAATAAACAAATTAAGGATCAGAGTACCATATCAATGACAATCGAGAATCATGAAGAGTTTCCACTAAATCTTAGGAAAAGAAACAATTTCAATATCAACACCAATGCCCACCTAACTGCATCTTCCTTTAGAACCTTCATAGGTTGCCTATCGAGGAGCATAAAGAGTTCCCCGCCAGCATAATAATCGGTAATAAGACATACATGTGTCTTTGTCTGCAACATATATATGACAACTTTGAGATGATAGAAACCATAATAAAATCAAGTAGAACAAACACATTAACAACCTTAGACTGACACCGTATTAATATTAAATAGTTTCATTATGCAACAAACCTGAAATGATGCATACAATGTTGGAAGGAATGGGTGGTCCAACATATCCAAGATTTGTCGTTCAGCGGTAGCTCTATGGACCTAGAGGTATTATAGACAAATCAGATGTAGAAAGAACCAATTAGAGGTGGAAGTAACTAAAATGTCACGTGAGATTAAATTTGTTACTCATACCTTGTTTCGATTAAGCATGACACTTTTATCCATAGCTTTCATAGCAAAGTATTCACCTGTGCCAAGCAACTCCACCAAGTGGACACTACAATTCGACAGAAATTCATGTGTTTACTACTAAAATGTAAATAGGAAATGAAAATTAGAAAGGAGTATGTCTACTGGATTCATGCAAACTGAGACATTACTATACTTGAAACTATAATAGAGAAGTACTTACCTGCCAGTATCACCAGATCCCAAGGGTCTTACTGGTCTAAAATGTTTTAGATCAATGTTTTCACCATTCTCAAGAACCTACATGAAAAAATAGCATGAACCATCTAGGAGATTTCTAAAAATGTCATATTTTCTTGGTTCCAATGGTTTCCAAGTTAGGCATATAATATTGTAGAGACTACCTAATTCTATGGAAGAATGCATGCCACTTGCTTTCTCAAGTGTCTCATGATCTCCCTTGTTTCATCTAGTAGGCTCACAAATTGCATGTAAGTATCTATGTTATGAACTATGTATAACATACCTTTTGGATGGCTCTCCATGATGTGGTATCCTTCATATGTGGCTTTGGCAAGACTGGTTTTGAGTGATTAGCCCACAGATCCTCTGGTCTCTAAGTATGACCATAAATTTCTATTATAAGTGCCTAGTCATACTTAAATTTATAGCATACAAAATGCATATTATTTAGACAAACCAAATTAGCATCCGGAAGTTCCTTTGCTGCCTCATCAATGTTGTCTGCAGTTTTCTTAACCTGGCACATGAATAATTTAGGTTAATGCATAAGACAACTATGTTTTCCAACAAGGAAATTTAGAAAGGAAGTTACACAAAATTTAGTTGTCAAAATCACTTTATGCAAACTAAACACAAAAGAAGTAAATTAAGGATGGAATTCATTAGAGCATTAATGAACAAACCTAAAAGATGTTATCTATGGCACTATTAGAATGTTATATATACCACCAATCTATGATTCCCGATGTTGATCGTCATGGGTTAAGAGATGGCTTGCATTGATAATGTAGCAGTCATGACAACATTCTTTGGCATTTTATTTTCATTTTTCTAGATATTTGTGATGGCAAGCCCATATATGCTAGTTGCCATTAAGCTAGAGACAAACCAGCACGGCACCATCTTTTGCAGCAGCATCTCGAACACGCTCAGTTCCATCCAATTGAACCCCAATGAAGTATTGAACATCACCCTAGTCAACCATCAAATTGGATGCATCTCAAATCAGACGAAATAGTTCCAAATGAAATATCTAGGTCAAAAAATCACGTATATCTTATTACGGTACCTTCTGATCACGCATAGGTTGCAAGTGAAAGAGGTTCCAGAATTTTTTACCTGCTCAAGTGATATACAACCACGAGATATTTTAGTTTCATTCACTACTATAGAAAAATATATTTGCACATTATTAGCCTTTATCTACCAGCAGTCACAACTAATGTAGTAATAGAACACTAGCTAGATTAATGTTATAAATGTTTGGGGGTATGTGAAGAGTGGTATGTACCGCTCTTTGTATAATTTATCAGTTGAACGGTAACTTCTGTTTGGTTATCTATAGCATCTCTTATCTTTTGTACTGTCCCACGGTCAGTTTCAGGTCCTTGAAGAAACCTGCAAAGGGAAGCATGTATAGGAGAAGTTCATTAATTCATTAGTCACTATAATATGTAGTTTATGAACATTTGAAAGCAATGGAATTATGTAATATTTAATGTAATAATTTACCTACAATTTCTTCCCAATGTTTCTTCGCGACAATACTCTGTCAATCGTAAAAAGCTATCCGATGCAAATATCTGTGACATTCACCATAAAATATATTGATTATAGTTCAATGTAAGGTTGATATCTATGTTGATAGGAAGAAAAAAGCAATGATGTTAAAGTTAGAAGATATCTGAGTTTTTTCTTACAATTGGATTATCCGGTAACCTTGGGTCAGTGATCACAAAATTCTTTTCAATGCGTTCAAGTGTAGTAGCCAAATCTATACCCCTTCTCATTTCTTTCCTCCTAAAATCATTATCAAAGCTTTCTGGTCTTTCATCGTCACTATCAAGTAGCGGATCTTCCCTTGGTTTTAGAATGTTCTTCTCTACATTTCCATTGCCCATACCAATAAGACTGCATAAATGAATTAAATGTGAGAACAAATACAGAGATAGCAGAGACACTACAAGGAAAATTTCAAATAAAGTAAATGTTATGATGATACCCCATAAATGAGCGCAAACCAGATTTCCTGGCCTTATTCCCTCCTTCAGGCACTTCACTAATTTTTTGTAGAGAGTTTCTCATTCCACTCCGTGAGTTACGACGGGATCCACTTTCAGAGCTTCTCTTGCCAGGAACATCACCTGCAATCACATCTCCTGATTCCTGTGATTTCCTTTTAAGGTATTGTTTCTCGACTCTGACAATGACCGTGGATCCTTCAAGGCAAGTAGAAGCTCTGAGACTGAGCTACGGGCATGATCCTTCTGTCTTGCTGCAAATAATATTATTATTTTCATAGACAAGCAAGTTCAAACCTTGTTTTTTAAAGTAAGCAAGACTACTAGTAGTAATAGTACCATCATATTTAATGAGTGACTCTGGCAATCCATTTGGGCGAAGAGCTGTATCCTTGCTACCTTCTGTGTACTTACTCACTTCCACTTGCATCCTGTGACACAATATTGCGCATAAATGTTTATTAAATTATAGTATGAACAAAACTACAAAATGGCATGATGATATATATCATGAAAAAGCTAACCCAATAAATTTGAGGACCCTGCCATCCTCATCCTTGATGGGGGCAATGGTTAAGAGGTTCCAGAATGGTGTACCATCCTTCTTGTAGTTGAGAATACGACCACAATAATTGGACCCAGCTGCAAGAGCCTGCCTAATTTTTGAAATCTCTACGGGGTCAGTCCCAGAACCTTGAAGGAAGCGGCTGAAGTTGAGAGATAGTGGAGGCACAAGTGCAATACGTATTAGACTATTAGTTGAAGTCATATCTATGTATTAAATTCAATTAGCATGGAATAAAATAAAATAGAATTGAAATCAACGAACCAATTTCTTCCGACGACCTCATTGGAGGAGTAACCAGTCATGTTGAAGAATCCAGCACTAGCGTAGAGGATGGGGTGGTCAAGGCGGGTGGCATCAGACACGACGAAGGTCTGTTGGAACGCAGAGAGTGCCGCACGAAGCTCCTCCGACACTCGGGGGAGTGCTCTACCAATGGTGGCCCTCTCGTCCATGGAGTTTCCACTCTCGCTGGTGCGGTTGGAGCCAGAGGGGCGGGCGACAACACCCTGGGGGCGGCCAGTTTGCTCATCGGTCTGGAGGACGAGGCCCCACTCAGCGGCCCTTTGTGTCGCCCGACCCACGTCGGCATCCTTCTCCTCCTCATGCACCTCACCATCCCCAACGAGGCTAGGATGGGAAGCAACTGCACGAGGGAGGAGAAATGGGGAGGTGGTCGCTCGATTTGAAGTGGCAGTAGACGAAATAGGGGCATCTGGATTGAAGACTTCAAGGGATCCACGAGAGTCACGGGGAAGTCCTGCACCACTCTCAAAATATTCTCATTAATTACTAGTATTTTCTAGGGAGATAAATTAGTGTTATTCACCCACCACACGAAAATTCATAATATGTCATCTCTCTCATTAAAATAATGTATATTTGTAATACATACACATATGTCTAGCAAAAGTAGTACCTGCAGTAGAGGCCGTGCATAAACGAGGTACAATAATTTGATTATGTATAATGCCCAGATTATGTAAAACTCTATTTCGTCTATCTAATGAGGATTTCCATGTGAGCCCTCCGATCCCTTAGTAATGGAAAAGAAAAACTATATGTTTAGGGTGTTGCTTGTTCTGTGGATAGGTTGGGTGTTTGCTAGTTTGGATGCACAGTACATATCTACAGGTGGATGCATATGTAAAGTTAGCTCAGGTAACTACAATAATGTTGGTCGGGAATTTTTCCATCGCTCTATGTCTCCGTCCATGCAACAAAGCTATGTATATTCGGTTGCAATGCACAGGTACAATTGCTAGTTAAAAAGAAAAATATAAAGGAGAGAGATGCTTCGTGTGGATGTATTTTTGAGAAAGCTAAGGAAAAAGGACAGCAGGGTCGAATAAATTGTACAAGAGCAAAAATGAAAAGGATGTATGCATGTAAAGACGAAAAAAGCAGCGGGGTGCATGTGAGAAAGACAGCAGTACTCACATCAGGTAGATAGTAGTCCGTAACAAGTTATATGTTAGAGAAAGGAAGGTAATTATATTTTATATATATGTGGATGATGAGGATTATATTAATTGGATTCTTCGTCCAATAATCCAAGTTAAATCGCGCACATATGTGAGAAGCAATGAATTCGGGGGATGCTTGACACTGACAGTGGCCGGCTGGCTGGGTGACTGACTGGGTCCATATATCGGGGATCGGATAAGGAAGAATTTTCAGAACCAATCAAAAGAAAGCTAGCTAGCGCTATCTGGAGTAGTACCAATAAATTTATATATTATATTCTGAAGGGAAAAAGGAAATGAATAATCTAGCTGATGATCAATGTGTTAATGCATCTATAAATAGGCAAATATTATGATTAATAATAATCTAAGTAAATTAAGTTATTTAGGATGCAGGAGAGTACATATTCATCTGCTATATATATGTATATATCAGGTACTCGTAAAACCAGTAGTTTTGTATATATAGCTAGCTTTGCTGGCGTTGAAAGTAAACTATTACACTGCCCCCCCCGGTGGTAAACTGTAAGCCGTGTTTCAAATTATAACTTCGTATATCTAGGTGATACTAATAACTTTGTACTGAGAGAAGTGAGAACGACATAATTTAGAACCAACGGATCGGATGGAGTAGAGCAGAGAGCAACTTGCAGAGGGCAAGGATCATGTTACAGATATATAGATGCATATTACTATCTAATTATATATTACATTAGAGGTATGATTATAAATTCTCAGATAGATGCATCATCAAAAGGCAATCGAAGCGATAAACGTATTAGTACACAGTATCTAGCTAGGAGCAGTGTGGCGTAGCATCGTCGTACGCATGTATAATAAAAGGAGTAAAGTAATCCCGAGTATATACATATACATATGCATGTACAGTGTATAAACATACATATATATACGTACGTAGGGTGATACGTACCTTTGAAAGCCATTGATAGATGTTTACTTGCTTGCTTACTCCGGGTAGTGATCGAGCTCGGATATGGATCGATCGGAGCAAGCAAGAGCAAGCAGCAAGGCCGGCGGCGGCGGTCGTCGGTCAGATACTACTCCGCCCCCCGCACCCGGCGTCTGCTGCTAGTGACTGCTGCTGGATGGTGTTATATAGGATCAGACCAGGATCAGAGTACCTTGCTTAATTGCTTGTTGTTTGCTGATTGGGATTTGGGATATGGGGATACGATGCGATGGCCCAGCAACAGTTAGCTAGCTACAGAGAGACGGAGAGAGCTACTGGCCAGTAGATATTATTAGTGGAGTGCTACTGTGCTGCTGCTGATGAACATCTATCTATTCCCCATGGCGAAGGCATGTGCTGAGATCGATCGATGTGCAGCGAGCGATTTCTCCGGCCGGGCGTATGGCTATGGCATGGAGGAAGACATGAAGCAAGGACAGCTAGCTCAACCTTACCAATTGCAGCGAAGGAGCTAGCATATGCAGACGAGATGGAGAAAATACGGACACATCGATACAGACACAGGTGATGATTGATATATAGCTAGCTGGGGCGGTGCTACTGTTTCTCTTCACTTGTCTTCTGCAGTAGCCTGGCCAAGAGATGATCGATCCAGTGCTACTGTTTCTCTCACACTCTCTGTATGCAACCACCTAAGATGGGCATGTATATATACTGGAGACAGCGATGCATGATGACATGGATGGATGCAACTAGATGGGCATGCCCTGCCCATGAGAGCACGCTAAGAGCGAAAGCAGGGAGGCATCGGATCTGAGGCCAATGACCACGACGTACGCGCTGCCTACCTCAAGAAGCAGAGTACAAGCCCGAGAAGCAGATAAATATCTCCATCGGGGTCCATCGAGCAGTGAGTGACCATCACTGACAGTGTGGCCTTTTTCTTCCTGCCTGTTCTCTCTACTCTAGGATAGAAAACAAACCACACTTGTTGCTTGTTGCGCGCTCTCTCTCTCTGTCTCTCTCTCCTTCTCAAACCTTAAGCCGTTCCCTATATATCTATCTAGGAAAATCAAAATGACTCGCAATTGATAGTATATTTTTTTTGCTACTGCTAGATCACCTAGTTCTACAGTACATATATCTACCTAGGAATTATGTATCAACTCGTTTTTCTAGAGATATGAGATTGTTTAATCCTTCCAACCTCACTAATATGCACCACGTGTTCCAACTTTCAACCCTGGATCACTACATCATTATATTATTTATTATTCACTACCGGAGACCGGAAGTGTCGACTTTTTTACTGTTATATTATAACTATATATGTAAACCGACATGATTATTATAATTATCTTGACAGTTTAGAGTAAGTCTACTTTTTTTTTTCTGTCTTCTACAAGTAAGGAAGCACTGGTGGAGTCAATTATCTCAAACATCTAGGCGACCACGGATGATGAAAGTTTTTAGAGTAAGTCTTTCTTTTTTCTAAATGGTTCTGTTCCAACTTTGTTTGTGCATTAAGTAATTTGTTTCTTGTCCTTGTCTTCTGCAGCAAGGAGTGGGTACGAAGTACACACCCATATGCAATTACTTTAAGTCTTAGGAAATTTAAAAATATTTTACAAGATGATACAGAGTTGGATCATGAAAGCTTTAATGTGGCTATTCGGATGGTCGCATGCAACAAAGAAATGATGCTGAGGAAACAAAAATACCACTTCATGGACCTTAAATTTTCTGTAAGTTTTACAAATTTATAATTCACCACAAACTTGTAAGATAACTATAAAATTTGATGTCCTTTATGATAATCATCAGGAAATAACTGGGTTTGGACGAGATCCATGATGCACTCCCCCGTGCAATGACAAGGCATAACAGAACAAATTGAAGAAGGTAAATATGGATTACAAAATATAAGATTGTAGCCAGGTGTGTTATGGTTAGTGTAGTACTTTATAAACTTTATATTTTATTTTATGTATAACTTATAGTCTGTGTGTTTGTGTTTAGATTCTACTACCATATTATGATAACGGACTATACATTTTATTTATAATGTCGCAAAACAAAATTGTGCACATCATGGATCCGCTGGAAACAGACCCAGCTCATACATGTTTGAAGGGTAAACATCCAGAAATGGCATTGTTACCTAAATTCCACACTATTGCTAAGATGTTCAAACTTGCCATGGCACTATCAAAATGGCATACCCCAGACAGTTTTTATTCATGGAAACGAGAATACCCTACATGTGTCACAAAGGTTGTGGGTCGTAAACACTGGTAAGTGTTGCAAAATTTGACTCAACTTGTCTATAACAAGAAAAAATTGATTTATGTACATCAAATAAACAACTGGTCTTCTCCGGAAATTGGGAGACTTTCGGTATATCATTTCGTGAAGCCGTGGGACGGCGTAACATTGCCACCGATCAACACGGTAAGCATATATTCCAACTATATTTCATTCAATACATATATATAATAATAACATATTTGTATCTACCATGCGCAGCTATTGTCCTCACTGAGGATGGAATTTGTGGCTGACATCTTGACGATACCTGAAAATGAATGTTTCAACATGATCCCTGAAAATATGCAAGAACTGATAAAGCAGTTAGGGTAAATGTAATTTAGGTTACAATATAATCATGTAAATGTTAAAGTGCCCAAAAACAAGTTGTTTGACTTTATTTTTTTTGAAAGAAAAGTTGTTTGACTTTATGAATATACCCTAGATAAAACCGTGTAGTTAGCACGTGCATTATACTAGCTATTATAATTATCTTGACAGTTTTTTTGAGAAACACAATGGGAAATTAAACACACACAGTAATTTAAATAACTAATAGAAAATGCCTAATTAACCTGTGAGTGCATATATCATAAAATAATTCTAATAATACCTAAGAAGTACGATACTCAAAAAGGTCATGGAAATCTAAAAATGGCATGGAATCATATTTTAAGTGTATATGCTTGCCATGAATTTTTTAAACAAAATTTGTTAAAGAAATATTGCACATCGTTCACAAAATGGATACACTACCAACATAGTTCACACTACTAAAAATATCAGGTGGTCACTTTTATTAATCGAGACAGTCATAAGTCGCCGTCTCGCAAAATCGATTTAATAAGGCAGACATTTTATTTACCAAGGCGGTCAAACATCTCTGCCTCGGTTAAACATTTAGGAAGGTGGCATTTATAAGGCAACCAGCTCCATTAACTACACCCAGCCTGCTAGCCTACCCAAGCCCACTACCGTCTCTAACTATATAAACAACACTCAAATCGTGGCACGCTTTCATCCACACTTAGAAGCTCCGCATCCCGTGCGGTGCGCTCAGCCCCGAGCCGTGCGCACTTGCTCCTCTCCCTTGTGGCGCTCGCGCTTTCTTTCTCCTCTCCATTGTCCGACACTCATGCCACCCTCTCCCTCTATGTCTCTATATATCACGCACAGCGGCCAGCTCTCTCGCCTCTCTCTCTCTCTCTCTCTCTCTCTCTCTCTCTCTCTCTCTCTCTGCATGGCGTATCCCTATGGTCGGAGGAGCGCGGAGGTCGATCCTAGTGGCCACCACCAGATTCGGCGAGGAGGAGCCCGGATCCGCGGTGGTGTGGCCCCTACAACTCCTCCCCCAACCGTCGGCGCTTCTCTTTCCGCGTAGTTCAGATCCGACAGGTGCAGGATGTGCCTCTCCGGCAGCAGATCTAGAGGGCTCCCACAGCGCGACGGCACGCAGGGGCAGCGGTGGCTATGGCGCACAGGGGCAGTGGTGGTGGCATGCAGGGGTGGCGGTTCGAAGCCCACAGAACCATACCCAATTAGGGTTAGATTGTGGAATTTTTCTTTTTTTTCTTATTTGATTAACCGAGACGAGCATTTCAAGCACTGAATAAAGACTTCTTTACCACGACCTTTGGACCGAGGGGATTGGGGTCTCCATGGAATATCGTTTTTACCCGCCTCAGAAAAGATTTCTACAGTTGTGTCAGCGTAACTTTGGAGTTTGCATACCTCACATCAAATTTGATCTCGTATTCACCTCAAAATCTTACATCTACCATGAGTTAAGGAATTATGAGGCTTCAGAAACTTTGACGTTTACATACCTCACATCAAATTTGATCTCGTAAGCACCTCAAAACCTTACGTTTACCACAAGTTAAGGAAATATGAGGTTTCAGAAAATCTGAAATTAGGCCACTATTTTTTACAGTTTAAATGAGTTTATGCGTATTAATTGACAGATAAATAAGTTAAGTATGGAGAGAACAAAATAGTTCATAAAAAGGCTAAGCTGACAAATTTTCCTATGATTCATGTGTCTACGCTTACTTTAATTTTATCTTTTAAGTTAGGATAAGCTAATAAGTTGACTTTATTTTTTCATGTGTCCTTATACTAGTTAGAGCAAGCCTAATGGCCTCGGCATGTTGCCATACGTGTCAGAAGTTTTGTAGAGCAAAAGAAGAGCAAAACACAAACGAGGTTGCTTGGCGACTCTGTGGCAAAGCGCTAATCACGCGCATATTCACATACAAAAACTAGGAGAATTCCCCGCGCGTTGCCGCGGGTATGAAAGAGAAATAAAAATATGTTAGAATAGTGAACTACTAAGATACACCTTGTATGCTAAGATAAATTGCTAGTAGCAAATAATAGTGGAAGCATTGCATGTCAAGAGATATAGATAGTGGGATTGATAGTGGGCTGCTGATGTGGACACGTTGCATATCGAGAGAATTAGATAGTGGGGTTTGTTTATATAAGAGTTATAGATATTGTTGCCTTGGTAGGTGATGAGAGGGAGGGTAGTAGGAAAGAGTACGCAATGAATGAATACTAAGAATTATATATTAAATTAGAAGCTATTATTACATGGTTAACACTTATCTCAACTATTAGACTTGCCTGTAACAAAGGGAACCAACGAGATGTAGAATTTGCCTTGAAAGTTGTAAAAAAAAAGTACTGGTACAATGATTCCTAATCTCTAAAGAATAGGATTTTTTTGATAGGTAAAGAAAAGGATTGGGAAGCTCGGTGACTTATCCAGTGGGACGGACATTGTCCAGATCGACCCGTCGACATTGTCTCTCTGCCTAGGAGCCGCGCATGTTCACGACATCATGGAGGACCCGATGTTGGAGGAGTTGGTTGCCTCGATCGCTAGCACGCGGTTCATCACGGGGCCTTCCTTTGAGCGTGTGGTGTCACCTTCCGTGGCCCAACAGCTTGAGGATGAGGCCCTCACCGACGGCGGCTAACCTACCCTGCTCGGAGCCACCAGAGACCCCTTCTAGCGAGGTTAGTGACGAGACCTTCCAGCACCGCCTCGACTGCTTCATCAGCAAAGTGACGACTAAGAGGGACTCTCCACTTATTCGTGAACCTCCAAAGCAGCCTAGACTGCCAAAGCGGAGTAGGCGGTTGGCGGCTCAGCCCCTCTCTCGCGTTCCTACTCCCAAGCGAGGTGAGGTCTTGATCATGCAGCATATGGGCTACATCAAGCCGGACGAAGCTCCTTCCGCATCGGCAATCGAGAAGTATGAAAAGCTCCTCGGCGGCGACATGATTGCAGAAGAGACCGAGGCGCTGGACGTGATCGTCCCGGCTGCTCAGCCACGAAGGCGAAGGCACAAGGCCACATCCTAGGTCGTGCCATAGTGTCAACTTCGGTTGTTTTTTAAATGTAATATCGACCTAGAGATTCCCTAATGGTCCAGCTACGGCTTTGATGACCGTCGACGCTCTCACAAGTGCGTTGTATGTTTGTCGAACTCTTCTTCTAATATAATGATTTCGATAAAACAAAGAAAAAGATTAGAAAAACCAGCATTGTCAATTGTGTGAAGAAAAATAAGAAGTAAACACGGTCGCAACGTTTTCGGCTGGGAGAAATAGAGAGAGATGAATGAAGGCAAACGGAATGAACAAAATGTTAGTCTTAGGAAAATTGATGCAGCAGCAAGCTAGACTACACTAAGTTAGGCAGTTAGTAAGAAGCATACTTTTGCATAAATAAATAATTGGAACAATAGATAACTGAGTATGGTACATTTATTTATTATTTATATAGCAAGTATAATTTAATGTGACCCAAAAGCGAAGAAGAAGGAAGCGCTCTCTCTCCCTCTCCGTGCAACGGTCGGACCAGTTCAAATGCAATGCAACCCAAAGTGGGTGGGCCCCGCGAGTTCCGTTGGAATTGGAATCCGAGGCTGGGGTGCGGCCGGCCCGTGCCGGCGGCATCATTCCTCTCGGCTCCGATTCAAAATCCAACGGAGCCGGCCGGCCACCAGTCGATTCCCCATTCCACCTCCTCCGTCCGCTCCTGCGTTTCATCTCGTCAAGGGTTCATCCATGGAGGCTTCCGCTTCCACCCCCACCCCTCGCCGAGGCGGCGGCGCCAGGTCCCCGACCCCGTCCGCGTCCCCGGCCCACTCCTTCGCGCACACGCCGAGGAGCGGCGCCTCGTCCTCCGCCCACAAGCCCCCCGCCGCAGGCAGGCACCGGGAACGCGGCCCCCTCGTCTTCAACGGCGGCAGCAGCAGCAGCGCTGCCCAGCAGCAGCAGCAGCAAACCCCCTCCACCCCCAACTCCAAGGGGTCCGGATCCGGATCCGGCGGCGTCAACGTCCAGGTCCTCCTCAGATGCAGGTACATCCATCGATCAGTTACTTTATTTGTTTATTTCCGTATCGGTTGCTCCACTGCTTAATCGGCTTGCTAATTGCAGCATGTATGTATCACTAGGGAGTATGCGACTAATTATGCATATATATATATATATATATATATATATATATATATATATATATATATATATATATATATATATATGTACTCTACTTGTCTAGTAGGAGACTAGGAGTACTCCTGTATGTTTTTCCTGCATATTATATACTGTACATGTCACTGCACTGTCTGATGAATCCAGCAGCCCCACTGCTATGCTACTGCAAGTCTGCAACTATCAATTGTTCTTACTCCTATATGCGTCCACTGTACCATCCGTTTCACTCGCCACTCACCACTCACCAGTTCAACCTCACTGATTACATACCTATCTCTTTCCTTGTATGTGCAGGCCATTGAGCGAGGAGGAGCGCCGCGTCGGCACTCCCGTGGTGGTCACCTGCAACGACCAGAAACGGGAGGTTTCCGTTGCCCAGAACATCGCGAACAAGCAGATTGATCGCACCTTTGCATTCGACAAGGTAACACGCTCATACCAACTACTTTATTTTATTTCCCTTTATTAGCACTTCCACTTGTTGATCACTGCGTTACACATGGCACCTGGGCATGGCATTCACTTGGTTGATTCATCACTCTGTTACCAATCGAAACATGCAGGTGTTCGGACCAAAGTCTAAGCAGCAGGATATCTTCAACCATGCTGTTGTGCCGCTTGTCAGAGAGGTTTTGGACGGTTACAATTGCACGATATTTGCATATGGCCAGACTGGAACTGGCAAAACGTACACCATGGAAGGCGGCGGAGGGGGAAAAGCTCTGGTAAATTTCTATTATATATATTCACATGCTATGCTACACATGTTTCTGAATTCTGATGCAGTTAGTTTGCTGCTTCAACTGAGGCATAATAATTAACTCCACGCCACCTGCTTTTCTGCAGAACAGTGACCTCCCATCTGATGCCGGTGTCATTCCAAGGGCTGTTAGGCGCATATTCGACGTCCTCGAGGCGCAGAGTGCAGAGTACAGCATGAAGGTTTCTTTTCTCGAGCTGTACAACGAGGAGCTCACTGATCTTCTGGCGCCGGAGGAATCTAAGTTCTCTGATGACAAGTCCAAGAAGCCTATGGCGCTCATGGAGGATGGCAAGGGAGGAGTCTTTGTCAGAGGGCTCGAGGAGGAGCTGGTTTCTTCGGCTGCCGAGATCTACAGGATACTGGAGAGAGGCTCTGCAAAGAGGAAGACTGCTGAAACTCTTCTCAACAAGCAGAGCAGTCGATCGCACTCTATTTTCTCTATCACCATCCATACTAAGGAATGCACACCAGAGGGTGAGGAGATGATCAAGTGTGGGAAGCTTAATCTCGTTGACCTTGCTGGCTCTGAAAACATATCTAGGTCCGGTGCTAGAGACGTAAGTTTTCCCTTTTTGGAGCTCCTGTTTCCTTCCCCACTTCACCACTAAATACCATGATCAAGCTTTACAAAGTGAGTAATACTTAAATAGTTTCCATCTGTTTTTATTATAGGGGCGGGCTCGTGAGGCAGGAGAAATTAACAAGAGTCTGCTTACACTTGGGCGTGTCATTAATACTCTTGTTGAGCACTCTGGACACATACCATACAGGTCAACCAAACACTAGCTGTTCGGATTGTTCCTTGAAGCTGTACAGGCATCTGATATTTGGCTGCTATTCATGCAGGGATAGCAAGTTAACAAGATTGTTAAGAGATTCTTTGGGAGGGAAGACAAAGACTTGCATCATAGCGACCATCGCACCTTCTGTACACTGCCTTGAGGAGACGCTCAGCACCCTGGATTATGCGCATCGTGCAAAACACATCAAGAATAAGCCAGAGGTTCTGCTTTTTTTTATTGTCAAATTACCATTAATTGCAATGTAAACTTTCTCATTGATAACTGATTTTAATAACTTGCCCATGATTTCCAGGTCAATCAGAAGATGATGAAATCTGCGCTCATCAAAGATTTGTACTTTGAAATGGACCGTCTCAAGCAAGGTATCCTTTTCTTCTTACACTCAATACTACTTATAATTATTGTTGAGAACTTCAGAAAAATACAACTGGATCATTCCCATCCAAGTATGTGTGTTAATCTTGTTCTCTTGAAATAAAGATGGGTTGAATATTAGCTGATTCCAGGAAACATATCTTACTACATAATCCACCAAATGTGCTAAATGCTTCATTGCATCTTATTATTCATCTCCTCTATTGTCAGAATTGTTTGACACCTGAACACTGTTAAGACTATAGCAATTACTCACTTCAATTATACATGAACATCTATGTCATCAAATTGTTTACCACATTCTTCCAGTTCTTTGAAAAATGCAGAAACCATGGATGCACATTTGTAAGTGCATAGTCTAGATGAGGTATTTCTAGACTATAGTTCCTCATTGTATACACACTAAGTCTGTGATCACTATCTTTATATTCTTGTTCATCAGTTTTAATTTTCTAAACAGCCGCATACTTCAAGCTAGTAAAGTTACTAAATTTGGTTCTACTTTTCGAACAGAACTATATGCTGCAAGAGAGAAAAATGGTGTTTATATTCCGAGGGAACAATACTTAGCAGATGAAGCTGAAAAGAAGGTACTTACTCCCTTTCATCAGTTATGACATATTAGATTGTGCATATTCTTCTATAGCATGACATAGGAATTCTTCAGGCTATGTCAGAAAAACTGGATCGTTTGGAGCTTATTTTGGAATCAAAAGATAAGGTATGCCTTTAGTTCAGTGAGAGGATCTGTATCTTGATAAAAAAAATTAATGCTATAACTTGGAATCTGTAACTGTACCAGCAATTAGAAGAGCTTCAAGGACTCTATGATTCTCAGAAAGTTCTGAGTGAAGATCTAAGTGATCAACTTCATACATTACAGGTATATGTGCTGTATACTTGACTTGTTATATTTCTTTCATATAATGAGTAATGATGTTGTATTTACAACTTCTCATCCTTTTACAGAAAAGAATGAAGGAAACAGAGTGCACCCTAGCGGATCTTGAAGCAAAATACATGAAGGCAAATAATACTATTAAGGAGAAGCAATATTTGATAGAAAATCTTCTTAAATCAGGTTAGAATTTGCTCCTTCAAGGCAAAGCTTATTATCATAATGAATATTGAATACTTCATTGATTTCTATATTAGTTTGCAAAATGAAATGTGTTGCATAGGATTAATTAAGCATTTGATAAGGTAGAGCTTGCTGTGTACAGAATGCATGTGAGTAATAATACTAAAATACTGTTTGTTTTATTCCATTTTGCCTTGATACACCTGAACTGTGTTATTTTCATACTTGCAGAAAATGTTCAGATTTTTGGCTGAGGTTATTATGCTTACCATTTCTCTTATGTCCTTTCTTTTTTAAATGTCTTCAGAAAAAGTTCTTGTTGGTGAAGCACAAAGACTCCGATCAGAGCTAGAGAATACAGCAGGGGATCTGTATGGGCTATTTTCAAAATTAGGTCTGCCTCCATTTCTCTTTCTCCCTCCCTCTTTTCTTTCTCAATTTAAATATTTATATTTGTTCTTGGTTTCGATTTTCAGAAAGGAAGGAAAAGATTGAAGATACAAATAGAAGTACAATTCAACATTTCCATTCCCAGCTGACTCAAGACATTAGTGTCTTGCATAGAACAGTCTCAACCTCGGTCTCTCAACAGGAGAGCCAACTAAAATCACTTGAAGAAGAGATGCAATCTTTTGTCACCTCAAAGGGCAAGGTGTACCAAAAAGCAAACATGTGGTTATCAGTTTATTCTTTGTCTGTATAAGTCTAACAATGCTGCATTTTCATAGGTTACTGGAGGACTTCAAGAGCATGTAAGAAAGCTCAAAGAGAGCTTCAATTCTAGGATAGAAGAATTGCATGGTTTGGCAAAGGAACTCCAGCATAAATCTGTGTTGAGCTTTGAAAACCTTAATTCGCAAGTTATCACACACACATCTGGCCTTGAGGATGTAAGTGTACTTAATTATCTTGAAATCCTCATATTATACTCATCATCTTTATTTTTATTCCCTATTTTTGTAAACACATACCGAGAATTCTCTGGTGTGCAGTGCATGAAGGGCCTGTTGGTTGATGCTGACCAAATACTTATTGCACTACAAAATGGTCTTTCTCAGCAAGAAGTGAACTTTTCTACATTTATTGAGCAGCAGCATGAGGTTCATTATTTATTACAAAATGCTAAATTTTTACCTATTTATTAAGCTCATATTGTTAAGAAAATGTTCCACTCATACAGGGGCTCTCTAGAAATTTGGAGAGAACAAAGTCTGTTTCGACAACTACAATGAACTTCTTCAAAACTATAGATTCCCATGCATTGGAGCTCATAAAGATTTTGGAAGAATCGCAAATGGAACATCAAAAGCAACTCTTCCAGCTTCAGAAGAAGTTTGAGGTAATATTCTGCTGCAGCTGTAAGTTTCAAATTAGTCTGCAAGGATCAATTTGTATGATTCATTATCTGATGACATGAAATGGATTTAGGCCTTTGTTGCTGATGAAGAAAAGTACTTGATGGAGAAGGTCGCAGGGTTATTTGCAGAATCAAATGCTAGAAAGAAAAATATGGTATATTTCATTCACTTCAATATATGGAGGATGCCTAATAATGTATCAGGCCCTTTGTTGTCATAAACCAATGCATGTGTGCATACTGTTATTTGGTCATCCTAGTCAAATTTCTTCAGAGAATCATCTACTTGTGCAACAGCTGAAAACCAACTACCGAACTGATTGAGTAACATACATGTGTCATTTTACCAGGTTCAAGATGATATATGCAGCCTCAATAGGACTTCTTCTGAGCGTTCAAACAATTTACAAACTGAAACTACCAAGCTTCATGATTTTACATCTTCTATGAAAGAGCAATGGGAAGCCTATATGAAGAGAACCGAAGAGGCATTCCAACAAAATGTATCATCTATTGAACAGAAACGATGCTTCTTGGCAGAGAATTTGCAGGAGTGGTAAGTTGTCTTTCTATCTCAACAGTTAAATTGTTGATTCCGTGAGAATCTTAGAACATGGAAACTAACACATATGATTTGGTGTCACCTATACATTGTACAGCAAGGGAAGGGTAGAATCATGTTCAGAACAATGGGTTACTGCACAAAATTTGGTGTTGGCGCTGGGAAGAAACAATGCAGAAGCCATAGGTTCAGTCATAAGGTAATTCATACTGACAACTGAAGTTTGTTTTGTTGGATAAATAGTTTGAAGAGAAGCAACTTGAACTTGTTGTAAGCTAAACATATGTGCATCCTTTGAATGAAGTGCTGGGAATGAGGTGAGCAACCAACTGGATGCAAGATTTTCATCTGCTGTCATTGCTGGATTTGAAGATAATGACATTTCAAGCAAATCCCTTCTTAGCTCTATTGATGGTACTATTTCCGCACAGTGCGACATCTTTCTTTTTTTTCCCAGCACATGCATTTTCTGTTGCCTAAAATTTCTAGCAAATTGCTGATTTCTTTGCCAGATTCATTAAGATTGGACCATGGTATTTGCGACAATGTGAAATCCATCGTGATGACATCCAGAACAGAACTTCATGATCTGGAACATGGTCACTATGAGAAGACAAAAGTAATAACAGGAAATGCTGATAGATCTCTGGGAGACGATTATAAGGTTAGCAATATTAGTCTGCTGGGCATATACATAGTAATTTGTTTACCTGCTGAAGCATGAATGCATGATGGTTCCTTTGTTTTCTAATATCGAAATCTGTGTTTTATGGGCCAGGTGGATGAAGCAACTTGTTCAACACCGAGCAGGCGTGAGATCAACATTCCGGACAGCCAGTCGATCAGGGAGTTGGTAACCCCCCTTGATGATCTCGTGAAGGCGTTTTGGGACAGCAGAACACCGACGAAGCTTGCTGTAAATGGAATCGGGAAGCAGCAGTTGGCAGGGTCGACGACACCCGAAACACAGAGATCCCCTCTTGCCACGATAAACTAGGCTGCTGTATAGACAAAGTTTCAGGTGGCGGTGTCTTTTGGAATTGAACCATTAAAATCTGCAGTTGGGGAAGGTCAATGCTTTCTGGAGCCTGCTAGGTGTGGTCAAGTAGTATTGATCAAGAGGGCTGAGAGAAGTTAATGGTAAAGGTCTCTGAGAGAGACCGTCTCTCTCTGTTTGTATGCATATTTTGTTCAAGGTGTTAGGTGTATGTATGTGTCTTCAGATTCATCCGATGTATGACTGATACTAGCAGGTTGTGCACGGGGAATGGAATCATACATGAGGACCGGAGTTGAAGTGCTCCACTCCAAAATACGATAATACTAGTTACTAATAAGGAAGTCATGTTTAATCATGTACGTAGAAGACTAGTACACAAATGTTGTCCTGTGTGCATCATCAGACTTCATGGATAGATACGAACTACTCATGCATTTCTACTCATGCATATCTATCTATATATCTACGGCTGGCAGCTGTAGTGATGATCAGCTATACTGATGGAGGAGACTCCAAGGTAGGCGGCCAGCATCTCGTCGTCGTCGGCACAGAGCTCTGCTAGGTTGATGTCCTCCTCGTGCACTCCCGGCCACCACTCTGGCGCCGCTGCTGTTGCCGCCGGCGACTCTGACTCTGCTGGGACATTGTGGTCTGCAACTGCATCCGCCTCCGCCTCCGCCTCCGTGTAGTCGCCGCCGCCGTTGCGCGCGAAGCGGCCCTTCACCCGGGGACGACTGTCTGCCAGCGTCTTCCTGCACGCGTACTGCATGCGCCGGCATTCAGTTGCGTATGTTAGAGGAAGCAGATAGAGCTAGTCAGCTAGCTGAAACCATACATGCATATATGCACAGCAGACAGAGTAGCAGACCGTGATCTTCTTTTGGAAGTTGCGTTGGTTGCGCTTGCTCCGGTACTTGTCGATGCGCTCCCGCCGCTCCTCCGCGCTGTACCTTGTTGCCGCCGCCGCCGCCCCCCTTTGGTGCTCCTCCCGCTCCGGGTCCCGGATGATGAGGTCTCCTGTGCTCAACACCCGGCGAAACGACGATGCTGCAGCCATGCCAGACGACGACGACGACGGGGACAGGTGGGGGATGGCGTGCAGCTGACTGACCATGGGTGGAGGAACAATGGCTGGCGGGGGCTGCGAATAGTGAGACATGTAGCTCGACAGCGGTGGTGGCGGAAGCGACGACGGAGAAGGCAGGAATGCTCCTCCATTGGCAAGCAAGGCGTCTGGCCGAGAGGAGAGGATGGCATCACCGCCTTGGAGCTCACCATCGACGCAATAACACGAGGAATTAGCCCAGTGATGGTGTTGCTGATACATGCCTGTGGCCTGTGGGTGCTATTATGTGGTGACACCTGACAGGTAGGCAGGCCCGGGTGAGGTGAGCATATTCTAACCTCTTGGGTTTTATAGACCTCATTCAACAGACACATGCTGTTGTCAAAAAAGAAAAAAAAAGACACATGCAGCAGGAGAAGAGGAGACCAACACACATACAACGAGCCATGTACAGGTGCTAGTGCTGCATCCACAACTAGCTGCCACAACCTAACAAAAGTAAGCTGGTGCGCATACAAGCGCAGCAGCTTTACTGAATTTTGGGCGTACACTGCACAACCACAATGCAAGCAGGAATTCTCCATGCTATGCACCAAGGAATTGGATCAATGCAGCTAGCACCAAAACCACAATACGTTCTGACAATGAGAATCTCAATAGATTGTGAGCACACAGCACAGCACATGAGCAACACCAAAGCTGGAAATCACAAACAATTTGAGGACAATAGTGGTCACGATTGACGATTCATCTATAGTTCTATTCAAGAGACATGAGCAAGTTGGATATATCGCTTGTACCTGCTCGGTTCCACTGATATCCTTAGAATGATACTCCCATCCATATGCCCTGTGCTGCTGTTGCACTAGGACGGACACATGCTCAACTTGCAGTTGACCACACCGCAACTAAGGGAAAGGACCTACCACTACCACTCCATGTATGGGTCCAGGTTCTGGGGAGGGAATCAACATGCAAAATATTTGACTGATTCTAGCATCCACCATCATTCCCTAATCAGAAATATAATAAAATAAATTCCCTAATCAGAGTGGTGCATGGACACATGCAAAGGTAAGCTACCCATGCAGTTAGTTCATTTACATCCAGATTTGGAGAAACAAAGATCATTGCAAAGGAAGCTTAGTGAATTATGGTCGCAATTAAATGCAAAAGCATCCTTGAAAAGACTTGTGTCCACCACACTCTTCCAAAATCAGAAGTGACATCTCCCAAGATTTTCCATGCACTTAGTTCATTTACATCCAGGTTTCAAGAAACAAAGGTCATTGCAAAGGAAGCTCACCGAATGATTGCCGCATTTAAACGCAAAAGCATCCCTTGATAAGACTTTGTCCCTACAAAGCCCACCGCACTGGCTCATATGATGAGCTTCCAAAATCAGAAGTGACATCTCCCAAGATTTTTGGTGGGGGAGGAAAAAATGATATGATACCGCCTTTGAATAATGCAGCCTACACCAAAGTTGAGCCCCACAAGAATCAGTTTTGTTTCGAGCAACTATTGGGCACAAGTTTCCTGCTATTGACCAGGACGCTGTTTTCGGTTGGCAATTGGTTGGTAAAATCACTGGGGTGTCCTTACACCAATCACAGCACTCCCTGCTCCTATCGTGGCCACAGCTTCTCATGAATCCCTACAGTAGCCCACTCAAGAATTGCGTATCACGTTGACATAGCCATATGCCCTAACGACTTGAAGTGGCCTTAGCCAACCGACAAGATAAAGTCAAAGGGCACCATAGATCTATTGTCCATTGACATGAGCCAAATTGCTTGTGTACACCACAATTCTTACGACTTCCTTTTACATGCAACCTGCATCGATTTCAAGACACCAAAGCAACAACCACACATTAAACCATCGACACTTTACTGCATAGAAAGAGAAATACAAGTTTTCATAAGCAAATGCCTCTTTGTCAAGCAACACATCAACGAATCATTATGTAAGATAATGAAAACAAGTGGGAGCGATAGGATAGCGTGCAGTTCCCCTAGATTTTCCTTTCCTTCTACTAGGTCAACTATAAGAATAGTCACACCACTATATAGCTGAGTGGTGATGCAATGATTGTTTAGTTGATGTGCCCAAAGAATTTATTGACAGACTACATAGATACACAACTATGGAAATAATTGGTACTCAAGTACAGAGAAGTTCATTTAATCCAATAGGATGCCTAATATAAATTGCAAATCACTATTCATATGAAATGAAGTTAAGAATAACAAATCGGTAATTTCAAATGTCATAAGCTTTAGTTGAAGGAGGCCACACAGATGGAGGCTGATAAGACCTCCCATTCTGGTGGGATGTGTCATTGGAGGAAAGATTTTGGTCCTGCCCCAAATCTTCCTCCAGGTGCAAGTGTGGGGTATGGCTTTTTATCACGATCATGGTCTCTAGAAACTTTTCACATCAAATAGAAGCATGGTCCTTTCATGGTTCATGTGCTATGATGTAATAGCTAACTAGTTATAGTGGAATCTTGACCATTTTAATAGGATATTGCTGTTTGGCCTCCAAAAATAATGCTATTAGTATTAACTGTTACTGCATCCAAAATCAGGAAACAAATACTTTTGAAAAGCCACAGCAACGGAGCTTCCTGTACTTTATCTGCGCTTATCTTCCCTTCCAATACAGTCTATCTTTAAAGAGAAAATTGCTAGTAGTTCATGTTTGATCCCTAAACTACATCCATAGAATACTAAGTAGAAATGAAAGGAAACACGAAATATGGACATCCAACTCAATCTTTCCAGAGAGCGTTCATCTTGTAGTTGATTTGCTATACTGTGGCAAGTGGTAACATGGGAGCACCATATGCTACAATGTCTGTTTACAAAAAAATATCATTTTGCAGGTTCCACCATGCCAGGTACTAGAATGATATTACATTTTGTATAAAAAAAATATGTGATGAATCCAGTTTTAGTAACCATTGCTTCATATTATACATTAACATTTTTACTGCTTCAGTATTGTTATGTATAGAGGATATCAGGATGAGTAGGAATAACACAATGCTTATTCAGATAGCCAACAAAGCCTAAGAATAACATAATGGCATACATGGTGGTCACGTGCAGGTTTATTTTCAGTTAAGCAAGGAAGAAGCTGCTCCAATTGAAGTGCTAAGGTGTTTCAAGGCTAAACATGCAAACACTTTCAAATGGGTTTTCTTTTAGTTACATATGGATACACCAACATTGATGATTATACACATTTGTTAGTGTAGAGCATCCTACAATACGGATCTAGTAACAAATGCCAACCATATCTATTTCAACAAGAATATATGAAATGACGATTCACAGGCAGTGAAGAATTAAGTGTCAGATAGATGCATGGCAGGCTGATCAAAGGATTGGGCAAATAGGTTAATATCCTCCTAACTTCAGCATTAGCATGACAGAACAATTCATGAGAAAGCATGCAGCCAAATGTCTATGTTCCGTTTACAATAAAGTCAACAATACTTGGCAAGAATATAACTACCTAAGAAGAATCAAATTAATGCAGAATTACTAAGCCTGCTATGTGAAAAAGATAAATCAGATTGCTACTGCATGCAACTCTGCACATTTGCGAAACAGTAAAACCACCCTGGTTTTCCCTGACCTATGTTTCTAACCATGGTACTATCAGTCAATGGTCAAACTTAAAACATATCAACTGCAATATTCACCAGATTTCATGAGCTTGTGTATTAGAGGTAGTTAGCCAGGTGGAACTGCCAGTCCCATTAGTCATTGGTCAGATCAATATATATCTTAATTTGCCCAAGGTTAATTTGATCAAAGTCACCAAACATAAAAGTAGGAACCAAAAGGAGAATTTTACTATACAAAACATGAAAGTTGAGATTTGTAGTGGCATCGGGGAAGTTAGACCCACATATGGACGAACCAAAAAAAACAAAATTTTCCACCTTTCAGGCATGGCTCTGTTTCCCATATGTACAATACAACTGATTGGTAAACGGACTTGCATTTTAGATCAAAACTTTAAAACGAGATTTCTTGTTCTTCCCTTGTTACATAATGGTTCAGGGATGGTAATTGACAGCAAACTCCTGTCATAGTGAAAAAAAAAAAACTCATGCATGCTTGATCAGCCCTCTTTGCATATTTTCTTCTTGAAACAAACGGACCGAAGGAAGCCCAAGAAAGGAAGATAAGCTGGATGACACGGCCTTCGTTTATGTCTTCGCTTTTCTGGAAAAGCAATAATAATTTAGACTCGTTTACAAGATAGATATAATATCAACTTATTTTTTTGTTTTCTACATAATCAAATCCTTTTCAAGAAACAAGATGATAAACCCTCTCCAAAATATGTAAGCGAGGCAAGCAACAAGGAGTATCCTTCTGATTGCCTTTCCCTTATAAAACAAAGATGACAGAAACCCCATTGTATGATCTCAAGGAACTAGAGAATTCACAGAGAAAAAAGGTATGCAACACAAAACGGCAGTATGCATCATAAATAAATGAAACGATTCTGAATATTAAAGAGTTGTAGAAAGATTAGGAGTGTTCCAAACTAGAAAAAATAGAGTAGTCAAGGCACCATATCTTACCTGATCCGACTGTGGACATCCCAGCCTTACCACTTGGATAAGGAAATTTTAGAAGTAGCTCATGTGTTTTAGCAATACTTTTATCCAAAGAAGCATTTATGTCCTTAGAATTCTGTTCTTTCAGCTCATCACTTTCACAGCTTGCACCAGTGCTTCTTGCATGAATAGTTGAGCTGATCTCCTGACCATGGGACATAGGTTCCACTGAAATAGATGTTCTTGTTTCTATGTCAATGGATTCTGCTTCATTTTCCACAGTTTGTACTATGTTTTCATCCCTACTTTGCTCTACTTCTCCCTCCATAACTTTCGGCTGAAGTATAACATCCCTGCATAATTCATGAGTTGAGTAAAATGAAAGATCGGATGGTGCCTTATCATCTAAACCACATGGGGGACACTCCAGTGGTTCTGAAGTACCTCTGCAAGCCTCATTATCAGCTTGCATTCCATTAGACCTGTTTGAATCCCTGTCCTCAGGACAAACATCAGCACCAGAAGAAATTTCATGAACCTCAGCCACACCAGAGGTGCAATCAGTGTGATATTTCATATAAGACTTATCATTAACTAGGATTTCAGTAGAGTGACTTGGCCCCTGATCCTCAAGACTAGTACCAGAAAGCTCTACGCCATGGGGAAGAGCAGAACATGCAAGCTTCGTACTAGTATCAGAGGTTGAAGGAATATTGTCACTGACAACGAGTTTTGGCCTACATGATTCTATTGCATCTACCTCCATTGCATCCTGTTCCTGCACGAATTCAACATGATTGTCGCTAATTTTGGGATCAGCAAAACAATCTGTACCAGGCTGCACAAAAGGATTCACAAAAACTTCATTGTCTTCGGCCTTCTCATGTATAACATCTGGATAATTGAAAGATGCTGGCAAGATAGATTGGCCACAATCTGTCAGGACTTCAGTTCTGTCAACTTGTAGTGTCTCTTCTTGAGTTTCGGATGGGATTTGGTCTTGATCACTAGGTTGTTCTGACAGTTCAGCAAAGACAGACACATGAGGATTGTGAGGCTTTTCGTGTGACCCTTCTATGACACCACATATGGGTGAACCAGGAAGTTCATCAAAGTTGGAAGAAGGTTCCAGCTGATTTGCTCCTACTTCCGATGATACAGAATTCCAACCAACCCAATCAGTAAGCTTGGACTTTTTTGAAGTCAACTCTTCATTTGGTAATAGTCTGTCAACTCTAATTGTTTCTTTGTAGAAGTGTTTCTTCCTCATAGCCTTCAAAACAAGTGACCTGAAAATCAGAAAATGGCACAAAATCGCATCACAATTCAAGCAAATTTGCTGCCATTTTAAATGAAAAGTAGGTAACGTAAATTGACAGAATGGCTGGTTCCAGGTTGCAATCATAGAGCTGAAACAAAACAAAACAAAACAAAAGGCTGCTACATTTTAACATCAAAATCTGCTCTTTGCACAGGGTCACTGCACGACCCAAAACTAACCCAATCCGTAGCGTAAATTGACAGAATGGCTGGCTGGCTACCATGCATGGTTTCTGAGACATGGGGCTTGACAAATGAAACAGCTCACCTGCAGTTTGTGGACATAGCAGCTTTTGCTCGGTCAATAGGAATGCCAAGTAAATAAGCAGTTAGGTTGATGACATCATAGGGGCCTCTGATCTGGGAAGCAGTATGAGCAGCGCTCGAGATGATGAGATTCTTTCCTTTAGTCCAGTCTACCAAAAGCTGAAAACAGAAATGACTATATTACAGATACATAAATGTTGGTAACATACTAACATATGGTGTATGAAAATAAGGTGTCTGAAAATGAGTGCATTTCTGATATGAGAACAAGGCGTTATCACAAACGGGGAACAATGGTAGGAGTAGAATAACACTGACCTTGACTTCAGCTATGAAGTTCCTCTTGGCATTGACGTCAGTAGAAACGAGCGGGGAGTAGGCGACCTCGAAATGCAGCCCCTTCCGCAGGGCGAGCTTGAGCATGGCGGGCCTGACGCGAAACGGCAGCTTGCCATGGTTGGAGAAATCGATGGAGACGAGATCGACGTGCTGCGCCGAGAGCGGCGCCTGACAGAGGTGATCGAACGCGGCCTGGGTGAGGGGCCGGGCCGCGACGAGGTCGTAGGCGCGGGCGGCGGAGGGCGCGAGCGCGGCGGCGGCGGCGGCCGCGGAGCCAAGGGAGAGCGTGACGCGGGTGTACTGCCGGAAGAAGGGCTCGGAGGCGGGGCGGCGGCGGTGGAGCGCGGCGGAGGGTGGGAGCGGGGAGAGCGGGAGCGAGGTGCGGCAGCGGTGGGAGTCCGCGAGGAGGCCCCGGTGCGGGTGGTCGAGGGCGACGGCGGCGTAGCCGAGCTCCAGAGCGCGCGCCGTGGCGGATAGGAGCTGGAGGCGGGAGGAGGAAGCGGAGTTGGAGCTGCCATCGCCGGAGGAGGAGGAGGACGGGAGGAGGCTGAGGTCGTAGAAGAGGGCGGCGCCGCCGCAACGGCGGCGGCGCGGAGAGGCCGGAGACGGAGGAAGAAGACGAGGCGAGTAGCGTGGGCCCTCCTTCGGCCCAGGAGCCCATTAGCAACCACTACGAGGAAACAGGCCAGGCCCATAATAAAAAAATTTGTTTTGGGAAAAGTCCATCTGGTCAACTAATACAGAGTTCTATTTTTTTTTTTTTTTTGCTATACACTTATTTGCAAAAAACACAGGACGGCAATCTGACTGTCCTTCTTATTGTTTTCTTTATATAGTTCGTGCAGTTGGTTTGGCAACATCAGCTTACCTGAATTTAACTACACACATAGCACAATTAATAAGAATTATTAAGTGGAGAGGATTCTGACTTGGTCAATAAGGGTAGCTAGCTTCCTTAAAAAAAGGAAATAAGGGTAGCTAGCTAGCACTGTCAGTGGCATGAAGAAAAAAATAGCAGCACATACTGGGTCAAACAAACTCATGGAGGCAAGATGAGGACAAGCAAATGTGCTGTGCAGGCTGCAATCCCCATGTATATATATTTGGTTTGATTTGATTTGGGTTTGGGTTTGGGTTTGTCTCTATCATTCCTGGCAACAGAGGGAGGAGGAGCGATCGAGGAGCCCAGAGCTAGCTTTCCTTTAATTTGCTCGATTTGATCGCCTTCAACTCGCCTGCTGTTGCGGCTAGCTGCGACGTCGCCGGTCCGTGTCCACCGATGCCTCGCGCCTTCTCCTCCCCATCGCGCTCGCCGCCACGCCAACGCCATGCCCTCCCCCGCCGCCGGGCCACGGCCACCGCCGCACGCTCTCCTCCACGCTTGTCGAGGAGAGCGTTGCCGACGCCGCGGCGCTCGTCAGAAAGTGGCACCCCGACGTATCATGCTCCCTCTTCCTCCAGGACGCCGAGGAGGCCCAGGGGTTCCTGCGCGCCGCCGCCGAAATCCACCGGGCCATGCTCTTCTTCGCCGCCGACACCACCAACCCCAGCTCCCAGAGCGGCCACGGCCTCGTCCAGGCGCAGGCGCTGCTCCAGACCGCTATGCGCAGGCTCCAGCGCGAGCTCCAGTTCCTGTTCGACAGGCACAACGAAAGCCAGCAACAAGCGGCCGGTGCCAGCAGCAGTATACGTGCCGTGGCTAAGGCCATGATGGCCGCCGGCTACGGCAAGGAGTGCATTTCCACCTTCAAGTCCCACCGTCGCTCGGCTCTGGCCACCAAGCTGCAGCGTCTGCTCGGCTTCTCACCTCCAGCTGCTAGTGGCAGTAACTCGTCGTCGTCGCTGTTCCAAAAACTCACCTGGGAGCAGATCGACGGCAAGATCATACCGTCGTGGATCACCACCGCCACCGTCGCCTTCACCTCCCTCTTCACCGGGGAGAAAAACCTCTGCGACACGGTCTTTGCCCGCGACGCGGCTGTCCGTGAGGCCGTGTTCGCGGCCATCGCCAACGACCAGGCCACGAGCCTCCTCGCCGTCGCGGAGGCCGCGGTGGCGAGAACAAGGCGCGCCCCGGAGCGCCTGTTCCGGGTGCTCGACGTCCACGACGCGCTCACCGAGGTGCTACCGGCGCTCTTGTCCGTCTTCGGGGACAAGTCTGAGGTCGCCACCAGGGCCGCCGTCGTGGTCACCAAGGTGAGCGAGGCGGCGCGCGGGACGCTGAGCAGCTTCGAGGCGGCAATCCAGAAGGAGCCGTCCAAGGCCACCACGGCCGGCGGCGCGGTGCACCCGCTCACCCGCTACGTGATGAACTACCTCGTCTTCCTCGCCGACTACCAGGAGGGCCTCGCTCTTATCTACGAGCAAGAAGGCGCAGACAACACCTCGTCAGTTTCTGGCAACGTTTCGCCGGAACATTATGCGCTGTCAGCGACATCGTCTCCGTCGTCGAGCATGTCGTCGTCGTCGCTGTACAGTTACAGCCCGATCCACCGGCTGGTGTCGGTTCTGCTGGGCAAGCTGGACGCCAAGGCCGGGAGCTACCGGGAGGTGGCGCTAAGCTACCTCTTCCTGGCGAACAACAGCAAGTACGTGGCCAACAAGGTGGCCGGCAGCGGCAGGCTGCAGGGGGTCCTCGGGGAGGCGTGGGCAGAGGCGCAGAGCGCCAAGGCGCGGGCGCACGTGGACGTGTTCGTGCGCGCGGCGTGGGGCAAGGTGATGTCCGCCATCTCGGCCATGCCGCAGGAGCCTGAGGCTGTGGAGGCGGCGGTGTTGGAAGCGGTGGCCATGCAGGATCAGTGGGTGGCGGCGGACGAGGAGATGGGCGCGGCGTTGAGGGCGGCGGCGACAGCTGCGGTGGTGCCCAAGTACAGGATGTTCTACCGGCGGCACGGCGCTGCAGTGCGGCTGACGCCGGGCGACGTGGTCACCATGATCGCCGCACTCTTTGGCGGCACTGGTATAGCGCCGGGAATAAACACACCAAGTAATAGTAATGCTTCATGGCATCAGAGCCGGTGCACCGAGGAGGTTGCAGAGCCGCTGCTGCGCCATCTTGAGGATCCAAATTCAAACACAAACCCAAGGAGACCGCAGCAGCTGTTCGCCTGACAGAGAAATCATCAGCAAAAATGTACCTACCTGAATAGATCTAGAGAATTCATTGTATCAGTACAATACAAATGTTGTTCCTTTTCATTTTCCCCAATAACATCACATGTTAACTTTGAGCAGCATTTGAAAGATTGGCAATAACATTCAAGCTGATTTAAGTGTTTCATTTCATCACATTGGACTACTTGTGCTATAGTACTAGGTACCACCTGTAACACGAAAAGTTTTCTTTTTGGTTAAGCAGAAGAGTGTCCTCCAGAGATGATGGTGTTCACTGGTAAATAATAATACCAACAAAATATATATTTTATATGGTCACTGGCTCCAACTTTGCTTTTACTTTGAAAGAAATCATACCAGCCGGCCGGCCGGCGGGCCGGCCGTCTAGCTTTGGAGCAGACTCTGCTTTGCGGTCGGGCTGGATCGCACTAGATTGCTCAGACAGCAATGCATGTCAGCTGGATCAACATACAGACTCTCCTATTATATTCTCCAAAAAGGATGACCCTCGACAACATACAAAATCAGCTTTCAGCAGCCAACGTGAAGGTAAGCTATCTCCATCGTCCGTGCCCTGCCCTCTTCGCACACCTTTACTAATAACCTAGTAACATATACTAATCCACATAGGCACAAAGACAAAATTTTGCAGTACTCTTGTATTTATTCATTGTTGAAAACAGTATCCTTGCCTTGGCCGGCATCTATCATACAAGGCTTAGACTAAACAGCCATACACCATGTCACCATCACACATATCAAAACACCACAAATGAAGGAACATCATACAATTGTTTTACCTTGTTTGCCGTTGGCACCGTCCAACTAGAAAGCTAATAAACTTGACAGCTCCTCATCCGTCAGCACCGAGGGGGCAACTTTCACCTGCTGTACTACAAAGCCGGCCTCCTGGCAAGCCTTGCGGAGATGCTCCGCCTGCGAATCTCCATCTGGGCACAGCGCGACAACTGCACCTCCGCTGCCAGTGAACTTGGATGACGCGCCCACGCTGCGTGCCACCTCCACCATCTTTATGTTCACCGAACCAAGTACATCATCCCCAAACATTTCCCTACAATCACGTAACCAATAACCACGTATGATTCTGTCTTACCTTACCATTCCAAGCAAGCGCTCAAGCAGACACATTAATCTTACCTTCGCAGATCAAAATTCTTATTCATAAGCCTCGCTAGCTCATTATAATCCTTCTGCAGCAAAGCCTTGTGGCCGTCGAATGCTAGCTGCGCTACTTCCTTCATACGTGATATTATAAACTCATCACCACCAAGCCATCTTTGTCTAACAGTGCTGTGGACCTACATTAAAAAACACAGATCACTGTTAATTAGCAGGACTCAAACATCTCAATATTATTCTGTGGTGTGACTAGATAAAAGAATAAACTGCAGTGTATACAGATTTAATTCAGTAAGAACCTTGCCAGAGTCACTGGGGTTCTCTGCATAGATGAGGTATAGAGGAGGAAGCAGATTGACATCCAATGGCATGTATATGCCATGACCCAGCTTGTCCATATGCTCCTGGCTAAAATCCTGAGTAATGCACAAACTGAAACATTAACAAACAGAGTTATACTGCCAATAATGAATGCTTGTATCACGTCACGTACCATATAAACCAGTCCTCCATAAACCTGTGCCACTCGGTCCTGAAGTCCAGCAACAATCCCAAGCTCTTTCTCAGCACTGAGGATTAGATTAGGTCTCATTTCAACTTTTATTAAATGTCTGACATCATAGAAGTCAAGAAGGCAGCTTAGAGCAGCACAAACAATCGCACTTGAACCCGATAGCCCAGCCTACAGAACAAAACAATCAATACAATATGTGTTTAATCTCACCATATCAAGAAAATGCTTTTAGCAAGGATTAATCTACAGCTGTAAATATGTAATGCGAGTACTGGGGGGAAACAAATGAATTGGATCCCGACTAGTTACCTGCCGAGGAATATTAGTATCATATGACAAGGTGAAATTTTCAGCTTTTAAACTGATATTATTTTGAGTACAGTGATTGTAGAAAACTTTACAGATAGCCATCAGCAGCCGGACACCTCCATAATATCCTTCACTCTGCAAACGACTCACCTAAACAAAAAGGGGGAAGAAATTAATACCAACATAAGTTATTTGTTGAAATAATGGTAGGTAACGACAGTTATATCTTGAACTTGGAAAAATAGTGAAGTGCCTTGACGTTTCAGCAACATTGTTTGTTTCTGAACATGTTTCTTCCTAGCCAAATCATAAACTGATTCAACTGTTTGAAAAAAAGTCTTTTGCCCTTGTATTTGGACTAGATGGGTCATTCCATTTGTGTTGAGAACAGTTCAAGAAGAATTTGCCTTGTGCCTAAATTTTCAGGAAGATCCTTTTTGATTTTTTTTTCCCTGTATTGTTATCTCTGTTTCTTTTCTTGTTTGACACAGAAGGGTTGGGTGCACCGAATTCATAATTCAAATGGAAAATTAGATATATCAGTGCGCAACTTGTTCCTTGTTGGCTCATATGGATTCCACAGATTGAAAATGTACACATAGGGGAGTTGCACAAATTTATTGTATTATGATTGGGTTTGCCTAACAGAATTGATTCATTGCAGTGATGCATGATGGTCATTCAGGATGGATGGAATGGCCATCTTGTTTGATTTGGTGAAAAGAGAAAGACAAGAGAAACATGAGAATATATTCGTGAATTATGATTTCTGGAGTGGGGTGGAACCAAATCAAATCAAATCAAATCCCAGTGTTGGAGTGCAGGGAATTGATTAACTCCGTCCGTCCGTTCTTTCAGTATAAAGTAGTAACTCTGAAAGAAGAAAAGATTCTTATCTTATCTCACAAAAGGAGAGAAAGAGGAGAGGAAGGCTTATTCTCGAGTTAGTGCCCTGTGTAAGGCAGTAAATGTAGCAGCACCAGCTTGCTTGCTAATACTATAAAGCAGTGTCCCCTCCTCCTTTGTTAAGCCAAAGGAACTGAAGAAGACAGTAGCTGTTTCCGCGTCCGGATCTACCTAGCAGGTAATGCAAACACTAAGCATTGCAGCTGCCTTTTGGTACTACCAGACTCCAACTCTCGATGCTTTCTTGCTCTTCTTCTGGATGCATCCTCTCTCTCTGTTATCTTGTAATGTTGATTAAATAATTATTGAATGGGATTAAGGGGGGATACTGATGATGAAAGAACTAGCAATAGGCTGATATAGATGGTTCGGCAGAAAGAAAGTAAAGAGGGGAGGGACCTGACCAGAGAGATCGAGAGCAGTGGTTCGCTTACGAGTTGAGGGAGGGAGGGAAGGCGACGAGGTCGTGGTGCGGGTGCGGCTGGATGCGCAGCTCGGGCGACGGGCGGAGGCGCACGGTGGCGGAGAAGTCGGCGACGGCGAAGGACAGCGCCCGGCCGCCGTACACGTCGCTGGGGTTGCCCAGGAGCCCCACCCGCGCGTACGCCCGCCGCTCCAGCCCCACCTCCCTCTCCCTCTCCGCCGCCGCCTCCGCCTCCGCCGCCGTCATCGCTGCCATCTCTCGTCTTCGTCGTCCTCCACGGATGGATGATGACTCCAGTCGTTGCTTCTAGTTATCGTACCTCGGGCCGGGCCGGGCCGATACAGCTCGTGGTGGGCTGATTTTGGGCTCTATGTCGTGGTAGTGGCCCGGTGTCAGTCGGCCCACGGGCTAAAAAATAGGTTCGGTATCAACTGGAATTTGTTCTTGGTAAAAACAAAATTAGTCATGATGACTGGGTACAAAAATATACTCTCAAATGATCCTCCATTTATGAACCTGAGAAAAAGATTATCTGTATATTCATATATTTGTATATATCCATTTATATTTGATCCATTCTCATCTCTATAGTTGCTTGGGTTTGGGACACCACTTGGATTTCGTGTCCATCGAAGCAGCACCTAAGCTAAAAATTACAAAATCACTACAAGTTTGTTTATAGCTTCACCAAAGTTCATATGTAGAATCTTAAAAAAAAAAAAAAAACTGAAGGCGTTCTATGCTGTAGGTGAGTACGCAAATAAAAAACTCAAGTAACACATTTAATCTTTATTTTTTATGTCAAACGTGTATCTCTATTTCTTTGGGTCATCACATTGACAAATGTGAACACATTTAATCCTATTTTTAATGTGTTAAGTATTTTTTTCTTTCACTTTATACTACACTTACATATGCTTTTTCCCTAATACACCAAATTTATTATTAAGTTTTATATAGACATAGTCATAAGAAAGTTGTATACTTTATTGTAACATTAACATGAAAGATAATGGGCAAATAATTTACAATTCCTATTTTCCGTGTAAAAAGATCAACCTTGTAGAGCAAATTTTCCCATTTTGTTTTCGATGTGTCATCATTGTCATTTTTAACCTTGAGAATTATCTATTTTAATTATTATCTCATTATTTGTAGCTACATTTTTATAGTTAACAATATTCTATACAATAATCTTAGTGACGAAACATGGGAGGCGGAAAGGACAACCATCATGCTGACAAAGGATTCTATCCCCATATTGGCTATCCTCCAATACATTCAACTGGATCATATGCATCTACACCTCCAGTTGCATATCCATATCCATATTCACAACATGGATCTATATGTCCATCACCGCCATTAGGATCATATCCATATCCTTCACCTATGTACTCTTCGCACAATGGTTACCCACCATCTGGATATCCATCATACAATCAAAGTGCTTACCCATCAATGGGTGGCTATCCTGGTGCTAGTCTGTATGCTACTCAACATCATGGTACGTGTGTATTTATCATTTTTTCTTCTTATGCACCTCATCATTACAGTGAGATCAAATTAAGAAGGATAACTAATCACATGGTAAAGTTTGTCAATTCCTTATATTTTACATCGATTAACGTTGTTAGATTAATGGTATTAAGTATTATACTATAAGCCTATAGTTCCACTTTGTTCAAATATAGTGTAACATATACATATATAATTTGTTACCCCAATGTTTGCATGTTTTCAGGTCATGGATCTAACATGGGGGCCACACTTGTTGGTGGAGCAGCCGCTGCCTATGGTGTACATCACTTAACGCATGGGCATCACCCCCATGGTCATTTAGGTCACTTTGGCAAGTTTAAGCATCATCATCATGGATACTATGGCAAGTTCAAGCATGGAAAATTTGGGAAGCATCACCATCATGGGTTCTTAGGAGGAAAATACAAGAAGTGGAAGTAGTCAAATTATAGGCAAGGGTATGCAATTGGATGATACAAGTATGATAAGTAACATATGTAAAATAAAAATGGGCTGGTTTTATATTAAGTTATATGCACATGTAATGCTTTTATAAATCACTTGTTATATGTGTCATTATAATGTACAATAAGAATATATACTTTATCTTCATGACTATCTTTGTCATAAGCGCAAACATTAACACATGGTACCTTATTAGCCATTTTGTGAATGAAAAGAGCAACTAGAAACTTAGTTAGCATGTTAGAGAGGCATCAGTGACTTCTCAATCGCAAACCATTCTGAAATTTCTTAAAGATTAAACATAAAAAAGAATGTTTTTAATGTGAACCATTAATATCCTGTTTGTCAGACTAAAACCATACCACAAAGACAAAAAAAATTATATATCCAGTAACTTGATCACGCCAATCCATAGAATAAAATTTCAAATGAGCTTATGGGGCTAAACTTAGACCACATAGATGTAACTACAGCCTCTACCACACAATTCGTGTTCCTATGCATGCATAAAAACACCACCACACAAAACTACTTGCCTTCAAATTAAACTATCCACACAATGGGGTACCTACTTCTCTTCCATCATTCCTAAATATATAAGATGCATGTGGACACATTGCCTTGTGCCTTGGTGTTGTCGCTTCCATTTGAGAGAAAATGGATGATGGTGATATCAAGTATGATGAGGTCAATTTGTTTTTTTATTCTTATAGTTTATACTTCGATTCGTGTAGAGATTTTTTATACTTTTCAAGCTCATATGGAGAGCCATTCATTAAAGCTCATACCATGTTTCCTCTCAATATTATCCAATTAAAATTTTGTGTTCCAGGAATATGTATTGAATGCACGAGGAATTAATCTCTTCACATGCCGATGGAGACCTTTGAATTCTGAACCAAAAGCCCTAATCTTTTTATGCCATGGTAACTGCTTGTTACTAATGTGATGTTGTTTTTTTTTTTTTTCCAATCCAAGTGAAATTGCTTTTGGTTACATTTGTATTTTATTTCTTGCTACCTTTTTCAGGATATGCCATGGAATGCAGTATTTCAATGAGAGGTAAATATTATAATTTGGGAAATTCCATGTGCACCTTTATTTAAAATTATAACAATATCATTACATCTTGATCGTGAATGAATAGTGATGAATTTAGATTAACTATGGTAAAAGCACGAATCATAATTAAAAATCCCAATAAACTTTTAATGTCATATTAGGATAATATAATTATAGTTTAACATATGTAGCATAAATATTTAAAAATATTATAACTAGATTATACATATTGGGATTATTATTTTTAGGCACAGGTACAAGGTTGGCGCATGCTGGATTTATGGTGCATGGAATGGACTATGAAGGTCATGGAAAGTCTTCTGGACTTCAAGGATATATTAGTAGTTTCGATGACATTGTGATTGATTGCTCTAAGTACTTTGCAAGTGTCTGTGGTATGTTTTACAAGATTAATACAAGTGTTCTATTATGTTGCCAACTTTTAACCACATTCATAATAAGCCATTTATTCTCTTAAATGTCCACTTCCTTTTAGAAAAAAGCTTAATAGGAAATGTATATGAAATTCTTATTAGTCTACTATTCGACTTGATGTAACATTTTACATACTAATAGTCTGGTTCCTCTTGTAAAGAGAAAGAAGAATATAAGAAACAAAAGAGATTCTTGCTTGGAGAATCCATGGGGGGAGCAATTGTGCTTATGCTTCACAGAAAGGAACCTACCTTTTGGGATGGGGCCATTTTGGTTGCTCCTATGTGCAAGGTTGCTTCCCAACAATTTATATTTTTTTTATTCAATTTCCTTTAGGTGCATTAGCATCTTTGATAAGGTTCCTATAGTTGTTCCTCATAGCACACTATAATGTATTGGAAGTTTGACTAGAATATTGAATATTGATGCTAACATTCATATAGATAGTAGAAGATATGAAGCCTCACCCCATTGTGCTTTCAATTTTAAGTAAGCTCAGCAACGTGATCCCAACATGGAGAATCATTCCTAATGAAGATATCATAGATAGGGCAATTAAAAGCGAGGAGTGGCGTGAAGAGGTATGACAATAGATACCCAATCCTGAAAGCTAATGTGTTTCATGGAAAACATTTTTTGGGCTACTTGTTAATACCATTATTTATTATTAGGTAAGAAATAATCATTATTGCTACAAAGGAAAGCCTAGGCTAAAGACTGGCCATGAAATTTTGATGGCAAGTTTGGATATTGAAAGCAATCTTGATAAGGTATGAGGAAAGTTTTCATTTTGTTTGTTCTTACAATACTCTTATAATTCAAAAAATGGCATTGAGGTTTTCTGGGCATCCAAATCACTAGACATTTTGGATAAATGATTATTTTAGTGACTATAGTGTCCACCAATAAAAATACATGCCTTTTTGTAATGGTATATATTGGGCAAATTCAAGGGTTGGCGATGTGTATGTATCAACAAATACAATATAAGAACGGTGTCACTGAGCAAAATTTGCCTTCTTCTAAACATGTAGTTTCATAATCATAGAGATTAGTTTTTGTTCTTGATGATGTAAATGTGCAAAAAAACACTTGCTTTCATAAATATTGTAAAGATTCATGTGGAATACACACATACACATATTTTATCTGACGTGGAAAATCACTGCAAAGTAATAAATGAACAAAAAATATGCTAAATAGTTTGGAAGAAATGTGAAAAACATCTAAGATCATAACTGATTTTGCATCATTCTATAAGATATCATCCATCAATTAATAAAACTAGATTTTGCATGGATGTTGTATGCTGCATTCTATCATTGAAACAATAATGCATATTTGTGTTCTTATGTTTGTGTCTTCGATCCAAATAGGTTACTCTACCATTCATCATAGTCCATGGTGGTGCTGACCTTGTAACTGACCCCACCGTAAGTGAGGCACTATATACATTAGCAAAGAGTGAGGACAAGACATTGAAGTTGTACCCAGGGATGTGCCATGCTTTGACTTCAGGAGAACCTAAGGAGAACATTGATATTGTGTTTTCTGACATCATCAAATGGTTGAATGAGAGGGTACAATCAATCTCCCAGCTTGGGTCCAGTACTGGCTTACAGTTACAAGAACAATGTTGTTAGCCCCAAAAAACATTGAATAGTTGATAATGCACATCTTTATTTTTTAGAAAAAATTTGTGATACCATCTTGTAAAGGTAGCAGACGATATATAGTAAACCAATGTAGTTACTAGATTCGATATTTAATTTGTTGATGTGAGGGCTGACTTGTAGTTACTAGTTGGGTGTAATAATTGTATGAGAAGATGACATCCATCCGTGGACAGATGGAACAGTCGACGGTGTTGATGACATATGTGAGATTCTCGTAATGGCACAGGCCACCATCAAGGTTGTTAGTAAAATGCATCAGCAAGGAACAAGAATGGATGGATGGATATAGATGGAACTTTTTGTGTATTGCGTGTTGGACCCGGTCTTTTTTTGGCTTGGCTTTCAGGTTGTTGAGAGGTCTCCTTCGTCTGTTGGACTTGTTTGAATTGATTGGGATATATCGTCCATTCATTCAAATTCATTCGCTATCTAGGTGCTACATACATAAATAAACAAAAATCTTGTGCGCGCATGCTGAGTTTGAACAATATATAATCATACTATATGTATATATTTTTTTATCCTACGAGTAAGAGATGGCATGTAGAGTAGATACATATATATCCCCTTCCCGGCTTGCATTGGCATTCGCCTTCTATCCATCATCTAGAAAGTCAACTCTCCCCTGTTTCGTCTTCCCTGCTCTGCCCTCAAAGCAGTTGAAGAGTTGAATCGCCTTCTTCTCTGGCAGAGGCGGTGGGCGGCGGCAGCGGCAGGACCGTGATGAGGAGCAGCGACGCCAGGAGCAGCGACGCCGGCGGTGCAGATGCCGGCGGCAAGGTGCTCCTGGACCACGAGTACCAAGAGGTAGGTATTTTGATTGAATTGGTAAACTCCGTGTGAGGTCTGACCCCATCCATGCATGCATCCATCCATGATTCACGGATCACAACAATCTGGTAGGAGTACGTGAGGAACTCGCGGGGGATGAGGCTCTTCGCATGCACATGGCTGCCAGGCAAGAAGAGGACGCCAAAGGCGCTGGTCTTCCTCTGCCATGGCTACGCCGTGGAGTGCGGCGTTACGATGCGCGGCACCGGCGAGCGCCTGGCGCGTGCCGGCTACGCCGTCTACGGCCTCGACTACGAGGGCCACGGCCGCTCCGAGGGGCTGCAGGGCTACGTGCCGGATTTCGAGCTGCTGGTCCGCGACTGCGACGAGTACTTCACCTCCGTGGTGCGGTCCCAGGACAGCGACCGCCCCCGGTTCCTGCTCGGGGAGTCCATGGGCGGCGCCGTGGCGCTCCTCCTCGACCTCCGGCGGCCCGAGTTCTGGAGCGGCGCCGTGCTGGTGGCGCCCATGTGCAAGATCGCCGAGGACATGCGACCCCACCCGGTGGTGGTGAACATCCTGAGGGCCATGACGTCCATCATCCCGACGTGGAAGATCGTGCCGAGCAACGACGTGATCGACGCCGCCTACAAGACGCAGGAGAAGAGGGACGAGATCCGGGGCAACCCTTACTGCTACAAGGACAAGCCACGGCTCAAGACCGCGTACGAGCTGCTCAGGGTCAGCTTGCAACTGGAGCAAGACCTCCTACACCAGGTCAGTACCATCGATTCAGATTCAATTCCTGCTTGTCTCCAATTTCTTCTTTCTTTATTCGATCTCCCAGTACTAGTCACATGACGGGCCAGCAGCCTCTGGTGACCCTTCGTGGAACGTCATCGTCTCACAATGTGATTCTCGATGTGGATGGAGATCTACCAACCCACTCAACACTTCCATCCATCCACAATAGATCAATAACTAACTTAATAATTAGTGGTTCGATCAACCAGCCACGCCGACGTGTTTACTAATAATAACGAACGTCGCTGTTTAATTAGTTGCTTCTTTGACCAGTCAAGGAGATATTAATCCACAAATTATTACTGCACTCAAATGCACAGTCCAATTACAACCCCATCAGACACGACGTTCACCAAGACTACACTATATGTATTACTTGCTTGCAATAGGAAGAGAGAATTATGTACCTATTGTGAAAACAGTTTTTAGATGTCTAATATAATAAAGCATATAAAAGTTGACAGGAAATAGTTTAGATGAACCTAGGATTGAGATCGATGATTGGATTTGCACTAGTTACAATATTTAAAACCTATTGAGTCAACATATAATTTTGAGTATGACCAAATTTATACAAAATTACAACTATCAATTCTGAGTATGCTCCCTCATTTCTTCCATCTATATATGTGATTGGGCTTGAGCTTGACAATGGCATTAGGGGCCGGCGGTGTAATACTTAATGGTTGAAGGTGTCCCCTTAGTGCCTCCTCATATCACACCATGGTGGTTTTCTTTGGATGAAAGCCCAATCCAATCCTTATAGGCCAGCGGCGACAACGCTATTGGTGTCGTGTGAACTTGAAGGCATGTCATAGAGCCACCTATATATGTGATTTGGTGTGCGCTTCCATCGATGGAGTTACAAATTTTGGGAAGTCAGAGTTGTTATTTATATGTTGAGGCGGTTGACGAACTTGGCACGATGGCGAGGTCTCCAGCTTCCTGGTAGCAAGGTTTGATGGTTTTTTCTTAGTTGTGGTGTACCTCTAGTAGCTGTTTGTTTTGCCATTTTTTCATAGAACCAAACAGCGCAGTTTTGTTTGCTAGTTGTGTGTGCTTTGTGAGGCAGTCCAAATAAAGTGGTTGGTCAGTCCACTGGTGCTTTGGTGTCTAGAGTCTAGACCAATGCTAGTGGTTCAGTTGCGGCTTTCTTGCTGGTCGATCCATGCATGCGCACGCTGACAAGAGTAACAACCAAACTATATATACTGACAACAACCCATGACACATGCTGATTGTTGAATTATATATATTTATTTATATATGCTGCCTGCAATGTAGGTGTCGTTGCCGTTCCTGATCGTGCACGGCGGGGCAGACAAGGTGACGGACCCGTCGGTGAGTGAGCTGCTGCACCGATCGGCGGCGAGCAAGGACAAGACGCTCAATCTCTACCCGGGCATGTGGCACGCCCTCACCTCCGGCGAGTCGCCCGACAACATCGACATCGTTTTCCAAGACATCATCACCTGGCTCGACAACAGATCGTCTGATCCAACCACGACGACGTCATCCACAGATCAGGAACAGGTGCTGTCGGAGGGGGAGCAGAAGGCTAGGCACGACGTCGTCGGCAACAAATAGCTAGCTGCTTGCAATTCTTCATATAACCATGCATTTCAATTTGATGATGGATACACATGTTAGTGATACATACCCGAGCTACTAAATCAATCTGTGTTCGATATATATGAGATCATATCATCATTAAGTTTTTATAAATTTGATTTCAAACTCTCCAACTTGATAAGTGTATGGATTACTGAAGCAAATCTAGCTAGATCCTATATATCGACAACTAATGAATGCCCCAGCACAAGTGCATATATAACGTTACGTAGCTTAATTCATGCGCCATTTCAAAATACATCTAGCGCATTAAGATTTTGACCAGTAATTACTTGAAATACATATGCATGATTAAAGTACATAAAAGTTATATCAGTATATATGTTCAAATCCACGTATGTTTTTTATTAACAAAATTAATTTAAAAGTAGATGATATATGCTACAATATACTTTTCAGAATCAAATATAATACACCTTTACAAAAACATAAACAAAAACTAAAGGAGTACGTACATGTTATTAAATTCGCCAATAATAATAGAATAAAAATATAATACGCTACAAGCATACCAAGCAATAAGAGAGGAGGTCAAAGGCCCACATCCAAGTTTCATAGTGAGGTTGTTGGCCCATGGGCCGCAATCATGTTGGAGACTAGTATAAGCCCGACATGTCATGGTTAGTGGATTCAATGCCAAGAATTATAGTCATCAAGCACCCTTTGGCTCTATCCTTTTGAGATCATCCTAGCTAGCTCCACTGTGGCATTGAATCAACATGTTGCCCCTTCTAAGGCCCTGTTCGTGTTTAAAATGTGGCTTTTGACTTTGACTATCTCAAAGCTATAAAGTTAGCATGCACAAGAGAAGATGTTGTTTGGCAACCAGATGATTTGTGAGATGAAAGAGGTTGTTGGGAGGAGAGCTAGTGGGCTCCTTGGCTGCGGTGAGCATCCGGAACAAATCTTTGATTATCAAAGCTAGTTGGTTCTTATCTGAGTAGGTGGGGCGGCGTCAGTTCTCCAAGTAGGGACGACGATGACTCTCCAAGCAGAGGGATGTGGCCAAAGCCTAGCACCCAAAGGCTCCTAAATGTGCCGGTTTGTCCATGGAGCCATCACCCAAAGGCTCCTAAATGTGTCGGTGTCGCTGCCTCGAATATTTGCAGGAGGGCAAGTGGTGAGTCAAAAGAAGTCTCCTGAAAAGAAAATGTTTCATGTACTTGGTGGTGGTAAGCATGTAAATATGAACAAAAAGCCAGTGGAAGCCGTCCCATGTGAGTTTTAAGGCTTTCTGTGTAAAGATGGCTTTGGTGGCTTTTCAGCTTTGAAAGCTGGCACTAGAAGCTTGTTGTTTGTTTAGACTTCTAGCTTTTGAGGTTAAGTTACTAGAAAGCCCAAACAAAACAGGGATGCTATCACTTGTATTTGCTCTCGATGACCAAAAATGATTGCTATCACAAAGTCTCAGCCCTCAATGCTTTTTTCATGCCAGTATAGAAGGCTAACTATATCAACTATTTTGGGTTAATTCCTCACTTTCCACTAGAAATTTAGTGTTTCCTTATGTACCACTAAAAAACTTTTGAACCTCACTTGTTCAACTGGTTCAAATTTCCATCCTTCCCTTGCCTTCCAGTTTTCGCTACCCTTCTCATTGTTGCTTCGTTCCCTCACCTTCACCTATAATAACAAATTCATTTGGGATAAGATGAGTTTCAGAGACAATCAAGTAAGGTTAGTCACTTGTTTTGGGTGTAATTCTCATTAAATTATAAAAAGGGATAAGATGAGTTTCAACAATCACTATTAACTCTTTCCAAAATGTGGAAACTGTTCCACACAAGCAATGAGGGGAAAAGGGTTTAGTTTCATTCTTGTTTTGGGTGTAATGCCCACTCACATAGTCACACTAAGTAGACTATAATAACTATTTGCAGAGACAATCAAGTAAGGTTAGTCACAATTCTCATTAAATTATAAACTGTTCCACACAAGCAATGATTTAATTCTTGTTAGTTTCTCATTAAATTATAAAAAGGGATAAGATGAGTTTCGCATAGATGAAACTGGATGTAAACTCTTTCCAAAATGTGGAAACTGTTCCACACAAGCAATGAGGGGAAAAGTTTAGTTTCATTCTTGTTTTGGGTGTAATGCCCACTGACATAGTCACACTAAGTAGACTACACGTTAGCACCAACTCATTTATGTATTCATTCATGTTTCACATAAAAGGATTAACCTAGGGTTGTTGGTAACAATTTATATATATACATACAAATTTACTTAAATAGTTTCAACTTTTAAAACTTGAATATATTCCAACTATTAAAATAAAAATTATATTATATATGAGTGGTCATACACATAAAAAATAGCACAATTAGCCATATTAAATTAATTAATGTCAATAGTTATATAAAAATTACTTAAAATTTTCTTTACATATCATTATTAAAATTAAATTAAAATTATTAGCCAAATACATTTAAATAGTTTCAGTTGGTACATATTAGTAATACTACTATAAAATCAATACAATAATTATCCATTAGTTACATGAAACCTTTTACATAGTTTCATCTAGTACTTTGTTTCTCACAAACATTGGATGGTTTCTTATATGCTTCTTATATGCTCCATGTATTTTGAATACAAATTGAAATTCGATAGAGAAAATAATAGAAAACAAATTCAAATATATCTATTTAGTACCCATATTAGAAGTGAATACAAATATAGATAATAGTCATATTACAAGCTATAGCCAATACCAATTCGAATAACTCGGACAATACAATACAGACAATTTAGTACCCATATATTTATGCACCCGTTTCACGTTTCCATCCCTAAATTAGCCCCATCCATGTCGAAACACTAGATATATGCTTATGTGTTGCATTGAGGACCGCAATTTTTTGATTAAACCTTTAGTAGTCCCTCCGTCCTGTAATATAAGGTATTCCGCCTTTTGAATTTGTTCTGAAATATAGTACATCCGGGGAAAAAAAAGATAATGTTTACTTAAATAAAAGTACATGGTTATTTTCTATATAGAAAGTAATTCATTTTCTTGCCTATTTTGTATAAGAAGGTTGAGAGTTCATCTTTTAATTATGGGAATCAAATCAAATTTCAATATATAAGGAAGATAAATGAGGGGTACATGCGTCTATTGTTCTCTCCACTATTTTGTCCCAAAATAGTAAAAATGTGCTATATATCAGGACGGAGGGAGTAGTTGGTAGTGGATGTCTGAGCTCTGAGAACTTCTTACCAGGTAGGGACCCGAGGATCTAGTCTTCATATGAAAACCAGAAAGAACATGGATATCTGAGCTCTAAGTGGAGGATAATTTGTATTGGACGCATAAGTTGGCATCGAGACTTTGGTAATAAAAACCCAAAAAATGTACGTTTGGTACGTAATTTTTGAAAATCAAGTTACATTTAAGCATGCGCAAGTATACCACACCATATCGGTTCAGTAGTCAGTACAACCCCCGAAGCACCGCCGTAGAGCCGGCACCTTGTGTAAGTGTGTCGTCCGTCGGTCTGGGGCATCTCGCCTTTAGAACGGTCGGAATGTAAAAATATTCTATTTTCCCTTAATGAGTAACGAGCCAATGCTCGAGTTCAAAAAAAAAAGAAGAAATTGCAAATATATTGTTGCAAAATGCAAATTGACCGGGCATGAGAGAGAACCGATATATATAGAAAAATAGAGAGAGAAAGGCCCGGCATGGGAATATATATGGTGCATGCGTGCGTGTGCTGGGTTTCTTTAGCGAACATTGTTCTTGGTATGCCGGCCACATGACCATGAGATGGAAGAATTTAGGTAGAGACGTCATATGTAGATGTGCCCCCTTCCATGCACCCCAAAGGTCAAGCCAAGCTACCTGGATGTACTTTTGCACATGTTCATTCGTTGCTACCTAGGGACGGGACGACGTCTGTGTCTGTGACGGGCTGACGGCCAGTACGTACGGCGTAGCATACTGCAGCCACACATCATTAACAAATTCCTTCTCCCCAGATACTCATTCCGTCCACAAAAGACTGTAATTATAGGAACCGTACCGATTAAATTATTTCAAATTTGACTAAAATCAAAATGAATAGTATTAACATTTATATCTATAAATAAATTTAATAAAAAATATATTCTAATACTAATGTAATGGTACTTATTTTGTATAAAAAATAGTAGTACCTTTTTATATAACTTCGGTCAAATTTTGAACTATTTGAGTCCTCATTATGCGAGAATTCCATGTTTTTTGGACCGAAAGAGTACATATGTTCTCTCTTGTCATCTCACTACTGGTGGTCTCACAAGTAGATAGAGACTGTATTTCTCTCTGTTCTTTAATATTAATTATTTTGAGAACAATGCATGCTGGGAACAAATGATTAAAGAACCCTGAATCATGAAATCAAACATATGAAATGAATGGCCTCATTAGTCCCATAAATTTTATTAACTCAAACCTTAGGTTGGGGTGACTCTCTTCAATTTACATCTTCATCTCCTTTCCTAATTACCTTGTGTCCTATATATGCGCCATCTAGATAGATGTCCATTCTTGGATTTGTTTGTAAGAGCATAACAATAATATCTAAAAAGTAATTAATCCTAAGAATATGGTTTTGCAACCATTCTAATAAATAATGGACATAAAAAATACCTATCACCAACATTTTTCAATAACTTACGTCTAAAACCAAAAGGTATATCCAATTGAAGATTTTTGTTCGATGCCAATGCTACACCGTCGCTACCACTAGTCACGCCACAGCTAGGCATTACCAACATCTAACTCACACACCTAGAACTGTTAAAGAAGAATCAAAATAGTGATAAAATATTCAATTATAGTGAACTACTCCCAATAGTGGTGTGTCGGGGGTGACGGAGTGTCAAAGAGAAAACTCGACCAGGGTGGTTAAGACTGACGTCGTAGTTTTCATTAAGAAGAAAGTGCCTTCTCATTCAAACCCTCGAACCCACGCTCCCATCCATACATGGTGGTCTGTATCGCCCAAGTGAGAATTAGCTGGACTCCCCCAATGCTTTGGTATGAGGACTGTGAATGTTTTTTTTTATCCAGTACTCTGAAACTCAGGAACTACGAGGTGCCGCCGTAGTGCATGCCTAGACCGGCTGATCTAGCATCCTTTTGCGAAGGAGTGCCGAAGAAAAAAACGACACCCGATGAAAGGGATCGGAGTAGGGTTTTTTTTTCCTTGTGAAAGGGTTCAGAGTAGCTAGCTAGCAGTCTTTTTGGAGCATGGATGTCTCAGTTTTTTCAAACAAATGGTATGTTAGGAATAGGAGTTAGGGATATATATGTATATATGTACGTGAGGGGAAGGGTCACATTTTTTGTGCTAGAAAATAATTAAGATTAGAAGTGTTTTTTACCAAACTATTGTAGATGCTCGTGGGCAAGACAGATTAACATGGGTGGAGTGAAGAGTCAGTTGCACATACGTGTCTCTTCATCATCCCACACTCCCACACTACTGGAATCCGGCGGTTTGCCGACAGTTTTAAGCTGTCGGCGAACCCCTCGATCCGGTCGGCAAACGGTTTGCCGACAGGATTTGGCCTCGGCTGTTGGCAAACCGCTGTCGGCGAAAATCCTGTCGACAAAAGCCGGTTTGCCGACAGGAATCAGGGCGTGGTCGGCGTCCTTTCGCCAACAGCCACCCATTCTATCGGCGAAGGAACAACGCCGTCAACTCGGCTGCCATTCACTTCGTCAACAGCGGTTCCATCTCGGCTGTCGGCGAAGGCTTTGCCGACAGGGGTGGATTCCTGTCGGCAAAGCCCTGACGTCAGCTGTTTGCCGACAGCTTTGGCCGGCTGTCGGCAAAGCCATCTGCCAAAGCTGTCGGCAAACCTGGGATTTTTAGCTGGTATATTCATCCCAGCTTTGCCGACTGCTATGGCCAATGCTGTCGGCAAAGCTGGGAATTTTTTTCTTTTGTTTTTGCGGTTTCCTTGTGTACGAACCACATATATATATATATATATATATATATATATATATATATATATATATATATATATATATATATATATATATATATATATATATATATATATATATACCACAGATCACATTTATAACAACAATATAGCATATAAACCGCATTTCATCATCGGATTCGATCTCAACATGAATCCACACATCAACATCATCAAATCCATCGATACATGTCCAAAATACACATAACGTCACGAAACAAGTGCATACATGTCCAACATACATATGGATGTCCAACATACATGTCCAACAAGTCCAACATAAGGGCGAAGGGGTCTAACATGCATCGCTACTAGTCCAGAAGAGGGAGGCAAAGGTACCTAGCTCGTGGCGCCGTCCCCAGGGGTCCCATCGACCCCACCTTGCTCCCACGGAGACCACCCTGGCTGTGGTGGTGCCTGAGCCCACCCTGACGGCGCCGCCTCGTAGTGCCATGTTCCTGGGCGAGGCACCTGCTGCATCTGTGCCCCCGGCCACGAGGAGTAGCCCTGCAACTGTGGAGGAGGAGGCCACGTGTACGGCTGCGTGGGGTAGGTCGGGTAGGTCGCGTACCCTGGCCATCCGTGCTGTGGAGGGCTGGCACCCAGTGGAGGGCTGGCACCAGGAGTCGGGTTCGAACCCGCCGATGGAGCCTGCACAAAGGACAAGTGAGGTAATTAGTATAGTACCTGCAGGATGGCCGCACGAGCTAAAGCAAATGAGGCAATTGGTATTATACTCACCGGACGATGAACAGGAGCAGGCACTGGGACTGGTGGTGGAGCAAAGAGCGAGGGAGGAAGCTCATGCTGGTGCTGGGACCGTAGGAAGCCCGCCAGGTCTGCCATCTGACGCTGGTGGTGCTGCGTCAGTGCCGCCAGGTGCTGCTTGTGGGCCGCCTCCACCGCCGCCAGCTGCAGCTTGTGGGCCTCGTTCTGGGCCGCCTGGTGGGCCTGCAGCCGAGGCACCTCCTCACCCTCTCCCTTTCTCTCTTCCTCCTCCTCCTTCCTTCTCCCTCTTCTTCTTTTTTCTTCTCCTTCTTCCTTCTCCCTTCTCCCTTCTTCTCCCTTCTTCTTCCTTCTCCTCCCTTCTTCTTCTTCCTCCTTCTTCCTTCTCCTCCCTTCTCCTTCTCCTCCCTTCTCCTTCTCCCTCCTTCTTCCTTCTCCTCCCTCCTTCTCCCTCCTTCCTTCCCTTCTCCCTTCTCCCCCCTTTCCTTCTCCTTCTCTCCCCCACTGCTTCTGGTCGGGGCGCAGAGCTGGGGGGCCAAGGACGGCGGCGCGGCGCCACGGGGCCCCGGGGATGGCGACGGGCGGCGCGGGGCCGCGGGGCCGGCGGACGAGTCGTGGGCCCGCCCTGCTGGATGGCGACCGGCGGCCGGCGGACAAGGCGGGTGCGGCGGCGGCGCTGCGGCGTGGTGGAGGCGGTGGGGTGCGGCGCGGTGGAGAAGGCGGGATGCGGTGGCGGAATCTGCGGCGGCGGAATCGGCGGCGGCGGGGTGCGGGAGGGCGGCGGCGGCTGGCGGCGCGATGGAGGCGGTGGAAAAGGCGGGGTGCGGCGCGGTGGAGAAGGCCGGATGCGGCGGCGGGTGCGGCGGTGGAATCGGGAGGGGCGGCGGGGTGCTGGAGGAGGAAATGGGAGAGAAGGGTGGGCCGAAAGGCCCACCCCGATCTTTTAGGGCACCGGGTTGTTTGCCGACAGCCTAGATCCGGGCTGTCGGCAAACAAAATTTTTTTTAAAAAAACCCCGCTTTGCCGACAGCTCGACCTCCAACACTGTCGGCGAACAGGCTTTGCCGACTGCATCGAAGTGCAGTCGGCAAAATTTTTTTTTTTTTTTTTTTCCTATGCATTTTTTTTTCCGGTCCTTCCTAATATAATTACATCTCAAATTCAAAAATTGGGGATATTTTGAGTTATTTAGCTATATTTCATTAATTTTTTTCCGTCACTTGAATTTTCCCGCATCATTTAAGTTTGAACTGCAGGTGCATGAAATAATGAAACTTTGGCCTTCGAAACATGATATTCATGGTGGGGAGTGTGTTTTAAGGCCGTGTCCCAAATCTCACCAAAACTTCCAAGTCCTTGTCCACGTAACAAGACGATCCAGGAGTGGTAAAAGTGTTTTTGAATTATATAAAATACAAACGATGTCAAAAAATCATGAAACTTGACAGAGTATCGTGTTATCGCATGTGGAGGCTATGAAAAAAATTTGAAAAAGTTTGGAGCAAGTTGCGGCGTCACATGCTCGAAACCCGCACATCTCCACTTGTGATCACATGTGGAGATGTCCGGGTTTCGAGCATGTGACGCCGCACTTGCTCCAAACTTTTTCAAATTTTTTTCATAGCCTCCACATGTGATAACACGACACCCCATCAAGTTTCGTGATTTTTCAACTTCGTTTGGATTTTATATAATTAAAAAACACTTTTACCACTCCTGGAGCGTCTTGTTACGTGGACAAGGACTTGGAACTTTTGGGTGAGCTTTGGGACACGGTCTTAAAACACACTCCCCACCATGAATATCATGTTTTGAAGGCCAAAGTTTCATTATTTCATGCACTCAGCTCAAACTTGAATAATGCGGAAAATTCAAGTGAAGGAAAAAAATTAACGAAATATAGCTAAATGTTGCCAAAAGGGCCCAAATTCAAACATGTGATTGTAAACAATGTATCTAGGCAACAAAAAAATTTTGAAGCCAAAATTCGAAAAAAATAATCTTTGCCGACAGCATAGAGATGCTGTCGGCAAAGAGCATCCTTCGCCGACAGCACCCAGATGCTGTCGGCAAACAACAACCTTCGCCGACAGCATACCACGTCTGTCGGCAAAAAGCACCTTCGCCGACAACATGTGTTTGCTGTCGGCATACTTGGCCGACAGGCTTGACGGCGCGGCTGTCGGCGAAGCAAACGGCGACGGCGCCGTTTGGCCGAGCCAGCGCTTCGCCGACAGCTCTTGTGTCGGTAAAAAAATTCTTCGCCGACAGCCTTTCTTCGCCAACAGGCCATAGATCTGGGGCTGTCGGCGAAGTAATCTTTCCCGACAGCGGACTGTGGCTGTCGGGAAATAGGCGGTTCGCCGACAGCCGATCCCGGCTGTCGGCAAACCGGTGGCTGTCGGCGAACAGCCGGATTCCCGTTGTGCCAGTCATAATGTACATATATGCGTGCCTTAACTTTAACTCTTGAGCGCCGATGTGGTGTGTTGCCATTTTAACTTAACCTTTCACACCCTCATGCAGCCACAGCGCATCTCGCATGTTTCATGAGCTATATATTCGCCGCGTCCCAGCCAAAGGCCGGTGCTCCAATGGAATGGACTCTCGATCGGCTTCCCTGCCTAGTGGAAATACCAACGCATCCACCGATGCACGTTTCCATGCATGCATGCATATATCGACGTGGAAACCACTAGATCGAGCTTGTTGTGAATCTGAAATTAGCTAGAGGGAGCAATTTGCCAATTTCTATTGTAGTGTATTCTTATTTACTTTCTTTTCGCGGTAGTGTCATGAACGTCAAAAGCATCGATCGAATAATATGTGGATGAGTGAGGGGTCAGTCAATATATGGATGACGTGCTCTTGATCTGAAAGCAGTGGAGTAGCAAGAATGGCCACTAAGGTAGCAACAAGCTCCTACTTTTTGTGCGCCGCGCCGGCCAAACCACAAAGTAAGAATCTACACACCAAAGAAAGCACTTGCACGATCGATCGATGACGCAGAACTTTAACATATACTCTATATCGATATATCTCACGTACAGTCAATAGTGTCGATGACGTTGCCACTAGCTAGGCCGTGTCACTCGCCCAATCACTTCTATATATAGCTAGGCTAACCGTGTGGCTTCATTCACTTGCATTTGCATGCATGCATGCTTTCTTGAGAGAACACAGCAGGTGTCCTCCATATATCAAGGGAACCGTAGTTATTTACGTGTGCCAATGCAACTGAAAGGAATGGCACCAACAAGGGCGACGAAGCAGCAGCTAGAGCTAGTACAGTCGTTAGCGCCGCCACCACCACTCTGCAGCGGCTCCGACGACGACGACGATGTGGTGCGGCAACTGGTGATGGGGCGTTGGCGTTCGTCCCTGTCGTCGGGCCTGCGTGCCGCCCTGGCCTGCACCATCGTGGGCCTCGTCTCCCTCTACGCACCGGCCGCTCTCCGCCGCCACATCACCTTCCCGGCATTCTCCTACGTCGTCACCGTCGTCCTCGTCACGGACGCCACCCTCGGCACGGCCCTGCGCGGCGCAGTGAGCGCGCTCCACGGCACCCTCATGGGCGCCGCGCCCTCCGTGGTGGCGCTGTGGCTCGCGCACCGCATGGGCGCCGCAGAGTCGGTGGTGGTCACGTCGGCCGTGGTGGCGCTGACGGCGTTCGCAGTGGTGCTGCCGGAGTCGGTGGGGCCGATGGCGAAGCGGATCGCGCTGGGGCAGGCCATCATAATCTACGTGGCCAGGTTCCAGCAGGGGGAGCGCCCCAGCCGCGCCCTGGCGCTGCTGCACCCGGCCAACGTGGTGGCGTGCACGGCGCTCGGGGCGGCGGCGGCGCTGCTGGCCGTGCTGCTGCCTTGGCCGAGGATGGCCACACGGGAGGCAAGGGACAAGAGCAGGGTGTACAAGGTGGTTGCTGCCGAGAGGGTCAGGGTCCTGGCTGACGCCTTCACTGGTGTGGAGGCCGAGGCGTGCAGCCGGCAGCGGAGATGGCAGATGTCGGCGTGCATGTCGGAGGCCAACCGGCTCGCCTCCGCAAGTACAATCCTCCTCAACCGCATAAATGCCATCCAGGTAAGCTAAGTGCAACGCCATCAAGATACAGAGCAAGCAATGTGTGTATACTGTACTATAGTACAGCAAGCAAGGAAGGAATGCGTACGTGTTGCTGACTTGTCGATCGACTTATGTGCAGGAGGATTTGCAGTGGGAGGGAGCGATGGTGGTGGTGGGCGACAACAAGAGCAGCATCGAGATGCCCCTGACGGGAATGCAGATCGCACTCGCAACGATGCAACAAGCCGACGACAGTCATGCGAGGAACAACAATATGGTCGGCCTTGTCATGGCGATGAGGGACCAAATACGCCTCGCCCTCCTCACGCCCAACAAGCAGCAGAGCAAATCATTATTATCTGGATTTGGATCATCATCCTGCAGCACGAACAAGTCACTCTGCTACTTGCTAACTCCGACCAACTACGACTACCACGAGCAGCAGCAGCTGGCGCCTTTTCTGTTCATCTTCTCCCTCTATCAGCTCCATCGTCGCTGCTGTGGCGCTGATGGTCCTGAGACGCCATTGACGGCCAGCGTCAAGCAGGTAGCACCTGCAACAACTGGGCAAGGATTACTATTGGAGCAACCAGGCGACTTATTATTGCCCGACGACATGCAAGAAGAAGAAGTAGATCAGCAAGTGGGGCAGGAAGATGATCCTTCTTCACAAGCAGAGGCAACCACTGTAACTACAGGAGAGGAGAAGACTACGACGACCAAGCACCAGGAGACAGGAGCAGGCTGTATCATCAGCTGGCCGTGGCCTCGGCGTCGTCGGCTCGTGGCAGCGGCCAAGTGCGGCTTCTCGCTTGGCCTTGCTGTCCTGCTGGGCCTGCTCTTCAGCAACGACCACGGCTTCTGGTCGGGTCTCATCGTCGCCACCACCATGACGTTGGGGCGCGAATCCACCTGGGCAGTGGCATTGGCCCGCGCCCACGGCACTGCCCTGGGCTCCATCTACGGCGTGCTGTGCTGCCTGCTCATGTCGCAGCAGCATCTCCTGACCATGGACCTGCGCTTCGTGGCCCTCCTCCCCTGGATGGTCCTCGTCACCTTCCTCAAGCGCAGCCGCGCTTACGGCCCCGCGGGCGGCGTGGCGGCCGCGCTGTCGGTCGTCATCATCATGGGGCGCCGCTACGACGAGGCTCCCATGGCCTTCACCATGGCGCGCTTGGTGGAGACCTTCATAGGCATCTCCTGCGCCGTACTGGCGGACCTTGTGTTCCAGCCCGGGGCGAGGCCGTCGGTGCAGGCCAGGGAGCAGCTCACCCGCTGTGTCACTGCGCTGGCGGATTGCTGCCGCCTTGTTGCTAATCCTTCATCGGAATTATTGAAGAGGGTCAAGCAGGAGCTGGCCCTCTTGAGGAAATACGCGGCGGAGGCCGGAAGCGAGCCCACCTACCTGTGGCTGCCGCCGTACCCGGCGGCCTGCTACGACAGAATCCAGGGCAGCATCGGCAGGATGACGCAGCTGCTGCAGCTCTACCACGAAGCACACCGCTGCATGAGTGTGTCTCTGTTTTCCCAGCATCAACAGCAGGTAGACGATGACACCAATGCCATCCAGCAGCGGCGCTTCAGCAGCCTCGCCACCACGTCCCTCAGCCATTGCCTCCACATGCTGCTGGCACCACCAAGACCACAAGGCAAGGAGGCCAAAACGTCCATGGGCCAGCAGGTCGTCGACGACCTTGAGGCTGGGACTGCCGCAATCGGCTGCAGCTGCTGCTACAAGGATGACGAGGTGGTGGCCTCCTACCTAGCGCAGTCAAGAGAGCTGTTGTTGAAGTTGAACGATTACGACAGCGTTCAGCAACAAGATGAGAGATTCTTGGCAGTGTGCTGCCTAGGCTCCATCGCCCTGTGCATGGGAGAGATCCTCAAGGAGGCCCAGCGGCTGGAGGCGCACATCCTAGACCTCAACAACGACCCGCAACTCAGCACTCGCTGATATAGAGAATAATTGATTGATCCAAGCGAATGCATTCTTGTACCAAATACCTTCTTCTAGTCTGATTACAGTGCCCATTCCCATCACAAATACTCCTTCCAGCTCAAGGGACTTCTTCCCGATCGAGTTGAAACACTGACAGGTCATTGTCAAGCCACAAATTTTAGGAACTAGTGCGAGACCTGATTTATTTGTGCCTAGGTTAATAACATAATCATGCAGTTGAACTTTACAACATGAATAGTGATAGAATATCAGCACCTAATGACTCCAATTTTGAGAGGACTCATGTATATCAAAGATGAGGTGTTAGCTAATGGTTCCTTCCATATCAAAGATGAAACCAGTATGAGGTTCTGGGATGATACATGGGTAGAAAATATGTCTCTAAAAGTTAAATATCCTGCTTTGTACAATATAGTGTGTGATCCTCACGCAACTGTGTCCAAATTAATGGCTACAAGCCCCCTTAACATCTCTTTTAAGAGGGTTTTGGTGGATAATAAACTTATAGAGTGGCTTAATCTAATAGCAAGGCTATCAAATGTCGAATTGGTGGAAGGCTCAGATTACTTTAAATGGAGTTTAACCAAATCCGGATTATTTTTGTTCGCTTAATATATCCTCACCTCATTGATGCACAACCACCTTTTCGTCATAACACTGCCGGAGAGCGAGTGTTTGCCGATGGCCCAGGAGTTTGCCGATGGCCAAGGAATCTGCCATCGGCAAACATCCCGGTTTGCCGATGGCAAAGTGAAGCCATCGGCAAACACATTGTTGCCGATGGCCGGGCCATCGGCGAACAACGGCCATCGGCAACACGCCTGTTTGCCGATGGCCGGGCCATCGGCGAACAAAAGCCATCGGCCAAGAATTTATTTGCCGATGGCCGGGCCATCGGCATACCGACACCATCGGCAAACTATGCCAGGAGCTGACGGCGACCGACGCCGTCCGGTTTGTCGATGGCTTCCGCCGTTAGGCCATCGGCAAACTGCGTCGTTTGCCGATGGCCACGGCCAACGGCAAACCATGGCCACGTGGCAGCCTGGGGACAGCCCAGGCCCACCTTGTTTGCCGATGGCCGGCCATCGGCAAACACGCATTGCCGATGGCTTTCCAAGGCCATCGGCAAACAATACTTTTTTTTGGTTTTTTTCTTCCCTTTTTTTTCTGGTGTCTTCCTACCTCACATACAACCCACCTCCGAATTTGGGACAATTTTGAACTTTTGAGCTATATTTCGTTAATTATTTTGTTTTCTTTGAATTTTTCCGCACCTCAAAATTTGAACTGCGGTACATGAAATAATGCAGACTTTTGATTCGAAAAATGATATTCATGATTCTCGGAGTAAGTTGAGGCCGTATTCAGGAGCTTGCATGAAATTACGGCCGTGTTGGCCTCGTAACATGGGTAGTGACGTCGGGAAAGTGTTTTTAAATTATATAAAATCCAAACGGAGTCCGAAATTGACGAAACTTGACGAGTTGTGTTGGCATGGCATGTGTACTGTGTGGTAAAAATTTCAAAAATTTTCGAGCAAGTTGTGACGTCGTGATCACATGTGGAGATGTCTGGATTTTGACCATCCGATGTCACAACTTGCTCGAAACTTTTTGAAATTTTTACCACACACTACACATGCGATGGCGAGACAACTCGTCAAGTTTCGTCAATTTTAGACTTCGTTTGGATTTTATAGAATTTAAAAACACTTTCCCTAAGACGTCGCTACCCATGTTACGAGGCCAACACGGTCGTAATTTCATGGGAGGTCCCGGATACGGCCTCAACATACTCCAAGAATCATGAATATCATTTTTTGAATCAAAAGTCTGCATTATTTCATGTATCTCGGTTCAAATTTAGAGTTGCGGAAAAATTCAAAGAAACCAAAAAAATTAACGAAATATAGCTACAAAACTCAACATTGTCCCAAATTTTGAAGGTGGGTTTTATGTAGTATAGGAAGGCACCAAAAAAAATTGGGGCCAAAAAAACAAAAAAAAAATTCAAACTTTGCCGACGGCCTTGGAAGGCTGTCGGCAAAGTAGATTTGCCTGCCATCGGCAAAGTAGGTGGCCCCGGCCATACGAGGCCGCCACGTGGAAAGGTTTGCCGATGGCTAAACATGTTTTTTTTTTAAAAAAATAAAAACGAACTAGAAGGCGAGGCCCAAATACGGCCCAACCCTAACCCATTCCCCATCCCGCGCGACCGCAGCTCCGCCGCCGCCATTGCCGCCGCCGCAGCCCCCATTTCCGCCGCCACCGCAGCTCCGCCGCTCCGCCACGCCACCCCCGCGACGCCGCGCCACCGGAGCTCCGCCGGACCACCCTCGCGCCGCCGCAGCTCCTCCTCCACCACGCCGCCGCCCGCCCGCCCGCCCGAGGCCGGCCGCTTCCTCCGCGCGCCCGCAGCCTCCTCCTCCAAGCTAGTTCCGAGCGGGGCCGCGTACCCGAGCGGCGCGGCCCGCGCCGCCCGAGGCCGCCCGCCACCTTGGCCGGTGGCGCCACCTTGGCCGCCCGCCCGAGGCCGCCGCCACCTCGCCCGCCGCCGGAGGGTCCGCCTCCACCTCGGGAGCCGCGCCGTTTGTCCTCGCAGAGGAGAAGAGAAAGGAGAAGGGAGGAAGAGAGGAAGAAGAAATGAGGAAGAGGAGGAAGAAGAAGAAGGGAGGAAGAAGAAGAAAAAGAAAAAAGGGAGGAGGAGGAAGAGAAGGCAGCAGGAAAGGAGGAAGAAGAAGAAGGGAGAAAGAGGAGGAAGAAGAAGGAGAAGGGAGGAAGAAGAAGAAGGAGGAGGAGGAGGAGGAGGAGGAGGAGGAGGTCCGATTTTTTCGTCCACCTTCCGTCCATGTCGTCGACGCCGTTCGTGCACGTCGTTCGTCCACGTTCGTCCCCGCGCGTCGCCGGAGGAGAAGATAAAGCTCTAGGGTTGTCGGCCATCGCGCCGTTTCTGTGTTGACGGCCTTCGTGCCGGGTTTGTGGTTGTGTGGGCCATCGTGCTCCCGATGTGGACGTCGGCCTTCGAGCCGGCGGTTTTCTTGCAGGTGTTGGAACCTCCCCGTATAGGGGAGGTTCTGCCGAAATTTTCCACTAATACCGAAATCTTTATTGCTTTGCAGAGCAGGACTTGTCGGAGGGGACCTTGACCGTGTTCGTGCACCTACCCGCCTCTGCGCCGCCACCCTAGGTATAATTTACCTCTCTTCCTTATAGTTGTTGTAAGTACATTGCGTAACCGAGTTAGGCGTCTCCCGTCCGAAAGGGATTCGCGGTCGTTGGTATGCGGATCGCGCATATCTGCGATGGTTTCTCTTCGGATTGTCCATGTTTTTTGGACAGCCCGAGGATGCGTAGATGGGTTAGCTTCCATGTTCCGCCCCCGTCCGAGTCGGAGTTTCGTCAGCCCCCTCCCCATTGTTCTCCGGATACACACTCTCCCTGTCGGGACGTGTATCGGGAGAACAGCGGGGAGGTGCTGCCGAAATTCCGTCTCGGACGGGAGCGAAGCATGGAAGCTAACCTCATCTATGCATCCTCGGGTGGGATTAGGACCTATCCTTCACCTAGTAGATGGTAGGAACGCCTTGTAGATGCAGATGTTGGTCTTATTACTAGCTTACGTTGGCGCATGACAGATGATGGCTGACCGTGAGTGGATGTACATGGGATTCAAAGACAAGACCAATGAATGGGTTAAGGGGACCGGGGAGTTCCTGGAGAAGGCATTTGGCCCAGCTTCTAAAGGGGCGATTCGGGTATTTTGTCCCCGTAGCAAGTGTAAGAACCCGGACAAGGAAAGAGCAACGACGATGAGGAATGATATTTGGGCGAACGGGTATGTTCCAAACTATACCCATTGGATCCTCCATGGGGAACCCCAACGGGTTACGGAGGTGGTGGTGAGACCGGACCTCCGGGGTTTGATCAAGATGCCGGAATGGCGGACTTGCTTGAAGACGTTGAAGCCATTCAAGGATTGGAGGTGGTGGAAGAAGATCCGAGGCGACCGCAAAGGCGTACTACGACATGATGGAGGCGACAAAGGAGCCCCTTCACGAGAAGACCCGCATTTCTAAACCGGATGCCATTTCACGCCTAATAGGGTTGAAGTCGTCACCGGGCATCGGTCGGGAAGGTTTTGATCTCGTGTTGGCAACTGTTGGCGGGCTGCTTCCAGAGGAGCACTGCCTGCCGAAAAACACGACCGAGTCACAGAAGCTCCTTCGTGCACTCAAGATGCCTTATCACCCGTTCCAAGCTTGTAAGAACGGGTGTGTCCTATTTCGGGGAGACCACGAGGCAGCAACGCACTGTCCGGAGTGCAAAGCCTCTAGGTACGTGGAGGTAGAAGGCAGTGATGGCACTAAGAAACAGTCTAAGATCCCCGAGATGGTCATACGACACCTTCCAGTACTACCGAGGCTGCAACGGCACATACATGACAGGGAGTCCGCGAAACAAATGACTTGGCACAAGAATGGCAAAAGATACGGTGACAAGATGCAAGACCCGGCGGATGGTGATGCATGGAAGCACTTCGATGCCATGAATCCTCGCATGGATGAGGAGGCTCGAAATGTACGCGTAGCGCCGGCAACGATGGGTTCAACCCGTTTGGAATGATGGCGACCCCGTACACTTGTTGGCCCGTGTTTGTGATCCCCTCAATCTTCCCCCGGCGTCATGTTCGACCCCAAGAACGTGTTCTTGACGCCGATAATACCTGGACACCCGGGCAACAAAATGGGTGTGTTCATGCGCCGGTGTGGGATGAATTGCGAAAGCTTGGGATGAGGGGGTGCGACGTATGACCGAGCTACGAAGACGAACTTCACGATGCATGTGTGGTACCAGTACTCAATGCATGACTTCCTGGCGTATGGCTTGTTCAACGCGTGGTGTGTTCACGGGATGTTCCCTTGCCCAACATGCAAGGCAGATGTGATGTTCACCTGGCTGGCCAAGGGTGGCAAGTATTCTTCTTTCGACCAACATCGTCAATTCCTAAAGGAGGACGATCCACTGAGACTTGATAAAAAGCACTTCACGAAAGGTGTTCAAGTCACCGGCCCCATCCCTAAGGAAAAGAGCCCAGCTGACATCCTTGCACAGATAGAGGCTCTCGAAATTGATGACAATGGTGGTTTCAAAGGATATGGTACCGACCACATGTGGACTCATATATCGGGCTTGACTAGGCTCCCCTACTACAAGCACCTTCTTCTTCCACACAACATCGATGTAATGCACACGAAAAGAATATCGCCGAGGCACTTTGGGCAACACTCCCGGACATTGGCAAGAAGTCAAAGGACAATGTTAAGGCTAGATCGGACATTGAAACGATTTGCGATAGACCAAATCTAGTGATGAAGACCCTGCGCCGGCAAGAGATGGAAGAAGGGCCCGGCCGATTACATCCCGAAAAGGCCGCATAGGAGGAAGCACCGGAGTGGTTGTCGAAGCTAAGGTTCCCGATGGGTATGCGGCGAATCCGAGCCGGGAGTGAACTTGCCGACCGGCAAAGTCTTAGGGATGAAGAGTCATGACTTCCACATCTGGATTGAGCGGCTCCTTCCCCGCGATGACCCGGGGATACCTACCCGAGCCGGTGTGGCACGTCTTGGCGAGTTGAGCTTTTTCTTCCGCCGCTTTGTTCCAAGGAGTTGTCTCGGGATGTTTGTCTTGAACTTGGAGGAGGTTGCACCTAAGTTGCTCGCAAGTTGGAGATGATATTTCCACCGGGCTTCTTCCCGTCCATGCAACATATGATTTTGCACCTACCAAGGGAGGCACGGTTGGAGGGGCCCGTGCGGACCGTTGGTGCTATCCAATCGAGAGGTGTCTAAAGCTTCTTCGGAAAAAGTGTAAAAATAAAGCCAAAATTGAGGCTTCGTGGCGAGGCATTCATTCGGGAGGAGGTGTCCACATGCACACAGCGTACTATACCGAGAAACTTACGAGACCACGAGATCCAATCCTCGTTACAACATCGACGAGAATTCATGCACTCTCAGCCTTTTCAGAGGGGATCTCGGAAGAGCAGGAGCAGGGACCCCTCGTTACTTGCGGCATGATGAGTGGCACACTATCATGATGTACTTGTTGTTGAACCTTGAGGAAACGATTGATTATCAAGAGTAAGTTCTCGATGAGCTTGTTCCATACGTCGCCACTATCCTCCACCTATTGATCCGACCCCTCTTGTCTATTGTTTCTCCAGGGACTTTATTAATGAACACTGGAGCTGCAGTAGGGCTCCTACCGAGGATGAGAAAGACCATCTTCTCGAGACATAATACGCCCGATTTCGTCAATTGGTTCAGCAAAAAGGTAACTATCTACCTAACCTCGATTCCACTTTGCTCCTATGAGCGATTAACTTAACTATCCACCCGTCCTAACCGTGCGCTAATTGTGATGCGGAAATGAGTCCCGCATTGAGATGTGTGGGCCAAACCTTCGATCGACATGTCAAGTCATTCGACGTTTATGACGTGAATGGCTATCGGTTTCACACGAGAAGCTACGAAGAGAAACGGGGCAACCTAAAAACCACGTGCACCGGAGTTCGGACTCCCGACGGATGGGAAGGACTATTACGGCATAGTCGAACGGATATTGGAGCTTGACTTTGGCAAGTTCCTAGGTTGTAAGCATGTGATGTTCAAATGCCATTGGTTCGATCCCCAGTCACAAAAAAAGGACCTTAAGATTGGGCAAGTCAAAATCCGACAGATTCCAAATATGGAGGAGACGATGTCTATATTGTGGCTAACCGAGACGCCAAGCAAGTTTATTACCTCCCATGGGCAAACCGAATGACAAGCGCCTTGCGGGTTGGAGCCTTGTGCGTTCGTATCGCCATGCGGTAAAGCGGCGGTCTCGAACGATGATGATTACAACTTTGACCCAAGGGCGTATGAGTTCTATCAACCCGAGGGGCTAGAAGGTAAGTTGGAGATAGACATTGATTCGTTGATGAGTATGGAAGTAAACAACGACATCAATGAGGACGAGGGTGATGAGGTGCACGATGCTGAGGACTTAAGAATCCTAGATGCCTGGCAGACGCGACGCAATGTAGAAGTTAGGGAACATGTAGCGCCTAATGACGAGGACTTAAGAGAGCTCGACAATATTGATAGTGATGACGACAAGATCGATAACGAGGATGAGCGCTGCCAGCAATATTGCCGTTTGCGGAGATAGTTTCTAATCCATGTAATATTGATACTCGTTATTTATATTACCTTATATTTATGTTTTCTTTACAAGTACTTGCAATCTACTAATACTAACTGTTTTAATCTTTGTCATTGCAGGCACTCGACAAAATGCCAGGCGGAGGACGGTCGCGCCGACAGAACGTCAGGTCCAAGTACATGCACCTCGGGCCCCAGCAGGACCACGTGGAGGCCGGCCACCACGAGGAGCACGTGGAGGCCGGCAACCACGAGGAGGAGGACGACGAGGAGCTTGAGGTGGAGCCGTCGACCAGCAGGGGTGCGGGTAGGCGGAGGACTGCCAGGCTGAGGCTGTTTGATGATGAGGCTGTTTGTGCCGGCGGCGGTGGCGACGACGACGACGAGGAATCAAAGCCTAGATAGGGCTGTCACCACCTACTAGGTACCACAACAAACCATTGGACAAGCCGCAATCACAGGCAAGCATATAGTCTAGACACCACGTCTACACTATATCTCACTACTCTAATCCGATATCCGGTGGAACTGATTAGAGCACCGGGTTAAGGGCGGTGAACCAGAGCAAGGATATACTACCATTATCTTACTATAAAATAACTATGACTATACTAACAACCAAGACAACATAACAAGTCATGTTGCAATAAAGTAAAGTACTAAGGCAAAGTAGAGAAGATAACTATATAAATACTCAAGTCTTACAAAGAGAGAAGGAAGACTAGAACCATACCAGACCTCCTGGAAGACCAGAGCTGAAGACCAGAGACTCACTCTAACTCCTAACACTACTGCTAGCGCTACATCTTTAGAGAGAGTGGAGAGCTCCTTCTTGTGGTGTGTGTTACAAATGAGGGAGTGAGGGGTATTTATAGCCCTAGGTGGAGTAGGGCTAAGGAAACGCCATGTCGGCCGATCCGCGTAATCTTCACCATGCGCCGTTGGATCAACCGACTTCACAACCGACTTGAATGGAGGGCCGGATGTGCTCCGAGGTCGGTTTGGGACAACCGACCCGGATGGGCCCAAACCCCTGGCCGGCCGACTGGGCTTTTCACCCATTTGCCACGTGTCGGCTCACCCGGAGGCTTCAAAGCATGTCGGTGGGAGGCCAACCGACCTTTGGTTGGCCCACTTGCCGGGTTGGTCGACCGGGGTCCAATCCCCGGTGACATGTGTCACCTTCTAGAAGCATCCCAAGGTCGGTGGGGACCGGTCCGGGCGGTGTGGGACCCACCAAAGCTTGGTCGGCCGACCAGGACTTTGGCAGGGGCCCCCCAGCCTTGCTCCCTTGCTGTCCTGATGTCTCTGGTGTTCTGGCAGTGTCCGAGATGGCCCCAAACCTTGGTCGGTCGACCTGCCTTTGGTGGAACCAAAGGGCCATCTTTTGCAGGTAGTTTCACCATGCAATGGTAAGCACAATTGTGGTATTGGACCCACAAATGTCAGGTCGGCCGACCTGACCATTGTGCTCATCTTTTGCACACTGTCTTTAGAGGTCAGGACATTGATGAATGTGGAGTTGGTTTGTCCATTGGCCATCTTGGTTGGTGGTTCTATCTTCATTCGGAGCTGCCGGACACTGGAAAGTGCCTGTTTGCACCTGCACCCAAATAATGACACGTACATCTGGAACCAAGTCAATTATACCTATGTCACTACTCATTGGCATGGTGTTATCTCCGAACTCAACCATTGTTGACGGCTTTTCATGGGGTAAAAACAGGGTATAATTGCCGTCAACACGGAGGGAGGGAGAGAGGGCGATAGCGGCGGGTGAAGGGAGGGATTGAGGGAGGGGCGACAGCAGCGGACGAACAGAACGTGGAGTGTGAGGTCGAAAATGGCGAGTGGAGGAGGCGAGGTGATGATACGTCGGGGGGTCGCGCGCGTTGGCGGTGCGCGGGTCGAATGGTGCCAGGCCACGCGTCCTAAGCCATAGGACGTGCTAATCAAGCATTAGCGTTGTATTTTTATTTCTACAAATTTGTGCGGAGTCGAGTTGCGGTCTTGTGGAAACCTGCTGGGGTTTGGATGAGACTCCTCGTCAGTCCGCCACTGCACAACAAGCCCACATGGATGGATGCTTGCGAGGCCAGTCTTTAACAGACCAATTTCCAGCAGTGCGTGCGTCCGCTTTTCAAAATTTTTAATCATCTTCTAAAGATTTTTACCGCCATCTTCCACTTTTTAAGCCTGCATACAAATTGGTCTGGCCCAGCCCAAATCCCTCCACTTTTCTTTTTTTGTTTCTTTTTTCATGCTTCATTTTTTAATATTTCTTGTATTTGTTATATTCTTTTAATTTTTAGTTTTTAAATTATTCTTAGATCATTTCTATCTTCATTTTCTGTTGTCGCAAATTTTTATTAATATTTTTTATGTTCTATCATGTTTTTAAGAATGATTTATCTTAATAAGAAAAATAATTGTGAATAAAATTTTATCTAAATATATCTATTTGAGATCTTTTGGGATTTATTGAACGAGTTTAGTGGTGTAATCGGAATTTAATTTGGATGTTTAGTTTGTTATAGTTTTAACTTTTCATTTTTTATAAAAAAGTGAAAGATAAAGAATAAGAAAATCTTCTAAAGATGTGTAGTCACCCGACATGAAAAGAAACAAAACAATTCGGTGCACGTGTGGCTACATTCATGTGCTGTTGAGAGTAGATGCCGCATAGCCGGGCCCCTATCCTGTTCCGTCGGGCTGCTGGGCCTACCATGGGCCATTTCTCAGCTCATATCGACTCCGACACACTTGTCATGGTCGCGTGCTTGTTGTGGCACACTGTCGATAACCGTCACATCTATAATATACACCCTCCGTCCACAAATAACTCATCTTATTGACTTTGAGACATCATCTTTGACCGCTCGTCTTACTTAAAAATTTTATACAGTTTATAAAATAAATAAATCATTATTAAAGTATCTCTATTGATAAAATAAGGCATATCAAAATGGATGATATTTATACAAAAATTTTGAATAAGACGAGCAGTCAAACATGACGTCTCAAAGTCAAAAAGATGAGTTATTTGTAGACGGAGGGAGTAAACTATTGTTAACAATAAATAACAATTTCCTATTGACCTGTATCGACCTAAAATACACATTGGCATTTTTCTTCGTTGCAAAGCATGTAACTATTTACATCTAAATATATTATAACTTTAATTTTTTATACTACCATGTGTTTCTCAGATTAAATACAAAGGTTGATATGAAGCGTCTTATATTTTTTTTATAATTATAGAGGTTTTATTATTTTTTGTAACTTTAGTTTTTATAATAGATATATATTTGTATTTTGTTCCTACAAATTTGCAGTCAAAATTTGGCAAATTTGCAGTAACATCCACCGAGTCGAATTAAATATTCATATTGACCCGTCGATGAACGGGACCTTCTCATCAGTCCGCGCAGCATAACAAGCCTGCCCGCATGGTAACAAACCAAGGCCTGTACGTGTGCGCCGTTCTTTCTATTTACAAAGGTGAACTGAACTATACTCTGAACAAAGAGCAAGACTGGGACAGCACCGGGAGCATATTAAACTCCCGCCGCACCGCACTGATGTCTGATGGTGACACCTTGAGAAACTCTTTGTGGGGCAACCGTGAAGTTTTGCCAAAAATTATAATCCGACAAAGCAAGTAAAGCAACCAAACATTCGGAAAGAATTAATGCAAGAATACGAATCACAAATGCATTCATCCTCTTCAGAAAAAGGTGTGTTGCTACCAGAAAATTCTGCATGATGTAACTGTGCGCTTATTCAAATTTCGGTACACGTGTGACGTGTGGCGCGTCGACGAACGTCAAAAACATTCGGGGTCACAAAGTTTCTAGTGTAATACTCGGTGAGGACGATACTCGGTGAGGACGGCAGATTGGCTTGTTCGCACAGACAAGCCTGCACTGAAGTAATCTTGACGGGTCCCGCAACAGCTAGCACCTGGGGCCACCAAACAGAGTCGGGCCAAATTCACTGTTGCAAATCGTAGACAAAGTCTCCTACCCCCAATCGAACAAACTCTAGAATAATTTCGCCACTCTCAAATGTCGTCATTTTGAGTAAATTGCATGTGGGGTACCTAAACTATCGGCCACTTCCCATATAGGTACCCGAACTATCAAACCGACTATCTGGGTACCTGATCTATCGCCGATACACAAAAGCGGTCCAAAATCTGCCACGTCAGCGCCAATTTTTCAAAAACACCCTGTCTTTTTTTCTTTCTCGCAAGTAGCTCCTGTCAAGGCTCCGGCACTCGTCGTTCGCGTCTGGCTCGGGCTCCGGCTAGGAGTCGTCCTCCACGGCGGCGGGGCCTCGCAACCTCGCACCGCAAGACAACGGCCATGGCGAAGCGCGACGAGATGCACACAAAGGCGATGTCATGGGCGCATGCCGGTGCCAGAGCATCCGCGCGGCACGCCACCGACCTCGCCACAAGGCCCATCCGCGGTGGCCGAAGCCGTGAGCCGCGCCGCGCCCTATGGGACGGCTGCCGAGCTCCACGCCGTGCTTGGCTGGGACGGCCGCCGAGCTCCTGCAGGTGTTCGCGGACGGCAGGCACCCGGGCGGTGCCGAGGAGATCTGCCAGATGCACGAGGACGGCATCGCAGCGGACGCGGCGGCCTCGGCTGCGTTACTGTTGCGCGTGATGCGTCGCGGGTGCGTCACGGGAGCGGCGGCCAGAGGTGAGGCGAGGGTCGACGCGGCGAGGCTCGTTATTCTGAGGCTCACCTGCGGCCGACGAGACGAAGCTCGCCTAGCTGGCGCCGCCGCAGCCGCTCTGCCCTTCCGCTCCGCGCTGCCCGCCTCTGGAAGGAATTCGGCCCTGCCGCATCGCCGCAGTCCCCTCCGCCAAGCTCGCCCTTGCTCTCACGTCGCGGGTCATCGCTGCCCTCTGTCCCTGCACGCCACCGCCCGCGAGCAGGCCAGGGACGACATTGAGGCCGGCTCGCTCACCTGGCGCGTCACCGACCCGTCGGTGTGTGAGGCGGTCGAAGGCATCCTCCACCTGAGCCTGAGCTCGCCGCGCTCCCGCGACGGAGGTCCCGGCATGTGCCCACGACATCGCCTTCGAGTGCATCCCGTCGCGCGTCACCATGGCCATCGTCTTGCGGCGCGAGGTTGCGAGGCCCGGTGGTGGGATTGGCGCTTCCTTGGCCGTGCGGCTCGCAAAAAACATGTGCCCGCGCCCTCGAGCGGCCGCGGCGGTGGTGTCTAGTCGCGTGGCCACGGCAGCGGCTGCTCGTCCCGCGCGCCTGCTTGGCCACGACGGTGTCAGCGGCTCGCACGCGCGCCATGGCGTCGGTGGCGACGGGAACTCGCACGTGCGCCTGTTTGGTCGTGGCGGCGGTGGCAGCGGCCTCGGATGCACGCCCATAGCGGTAGCGGCTGCTTCGACTTATGGCCGGAATCCTTTAGGCCACCTCCGCCGGACGCCGGTGCTAGCCATCGATGGACCCTCTTGCGGCCGTGCGGTCATGGCGTCCGGAGCTCGCGGGGCGGGGCGCATAGGGCTAGTGCGGTGGAGGATGCAGGGCAAAGGGCGCAAGGCTAGGACGGTGGAGGATGGGGTCTCGACGGCACCGGTGTTGGGGGTGGAGATGGTCGCCGTCGGTCGGCTGTTAAAAAGAGGATGGAGTTATCGGCGAGAAGGAGAAAAGGGATATGGTGTTTTCTAAAAACATTGGCGCTGACGTGGCAGATTTTGGACCTCTTTTGTGCATCGGCGATAGATCAGTTACCCAGATAGTCGGTTTAATAGTTCGGGTACCTACATGAGAAGTGGCCGATAGTTTAGGTACCCCACGTGCAATTTACTCCGTCATTTTTGTTCATTAGCGTCGGTCCGAATCCTAAACATCTTTGGGAAGCAACTGCAGATTTATTTTATTTATTTATCGAAGACAAACTCGTAAACAGAGAATTCAAAAATAAGAAACCCTGGCCTCTTCTGATGCAAAATGGGATTTTGTTTAGCCAAAGGCATGCTACAAAACAGAGAAAGCAACCAAAGTTTATTCGAAAAGAATCCAAAAAATAGGAACGCACATAGTAGCAAGCAAACAGGCAGACCCGGCCCATTGTTTTTCCTGCATGTACTATTCCTTCCTTTTCGGCCCAGATCGAGTCCGCACCGCACCACCCCTCATCGTCGCGTGCTGTTTTTGACACCGGCGTGTGCCGCGTGTCAGTCTCGCCGCTGCAAGGTAAGAGTAGGAGGTAGACGGAGCAGGGATAGCGATCGTCCATTTCTTGCCGACGGCGACAGAGACGAGCTCGCCGGGGTTCCTTTTCCTTAATGCCCAAGTGAAAGCACAGTGCTCTCTCTCTTTCTCTCACCACCGTTGCCAAAACCTCATGTGCTGCATCTCGTGGACGGAAAGGGACACGTTGTTCCGGCGCCGGCGAGGGGTTCACACCGCAACTTCCTCGTACCAGCTGAGCCGCCTCAAGCCAGGAACAAGGCAGCAAGCCTTGCTGGTCAGTGGTCGCTGGGTCCCGGCAACGGCAAGGCAATGCATGCGTCCAAGAAACTTTCTGGCCGAGCTTGTTTGCACCGTTGGTCAAAGATCTGTCCTGCACTGTCGTGATATCCGTAGGCGGCGTTGTTCGCGCTCCACCGCTCGTCAGTCCCCTGTTCCGACGGACGACGACGAGAGCTACCTTCTGAAGTCTTGTATTAGCCACGACCAAGGCAGCAAGCTCAGTGAACTCGCAGACTTGCGGAACTTTCACAAACTTTCTGGCCGGGGCTAATCAGTCCCCTGTTCCGACGACGACGACGACGAGAGTTAGCTTCTGAATTCTTCTGACCTGTCAGTACGTGTGGGTGTCGTTTCCGCCAACATAGGCGATCTTTTCTGTGTCCGACCGAAGATTCGAAGATTAACTGAACTGAACACAAAGCAGGCGACGACGAGGACAGCACCGGAGCAGAAGCCAAGATTCGAAGAAAGAATCCAAGAATACGAATTTCGAATGCATCCTCTCCCAAAAAGAAAATTATACACACACCAAATTAAAAGCCTAAAATTTCTACTTGACGCGTGAGCGCGATTTGTTTATAGACGAAACAATATTGTGTACACGTGTCCACGAAGTGACAAAATCCAGCCAAAAATTCTCGCGCTCGACTCCAGTCTCCAGAGTCTAGATTGACTTGGCTTGCAAAACACAAGCCGAAGATCGACGTCATCGTGACGGGTCCCGCGCCGGCGGCGCGGTCCACCACCTAGAGTCCGCCCAAGTCGCCAGCGGAGACGGGTTGCTGGTGCCGCCATCGCTCGCCGAGACGGTGCCCTGCGCCCACCACTGATGCAGATGGTGTTGTCCCGCGGCGGCGCCGCTGCTCTCACCTCCAAAGCTGAAGAGCACCGGGGAAGACGACGGCGAGCTAGACGCCGTGGTCACCGCGGGAAGCGGCCCGACAGCTCGAGCGGTCGGTGTGGCCTCCTGGTCGTAGAGGCGCGGCGGTGGCTCGCTGGGTCCCTGCAGGAACCGTGCGTACTCCGAGTACTCCCCGGCGCCCACCTGCGACTCCAGCAGCGCCTCCGGCTTCTGCGCCGGCGGCGGAACCAGCGAACAAACCGCCGCAGCGAGCCCAGCGGATTCCGGGAAGTTGAGCTTGGCGCGGATGCCACGGAACCCGAGCGCGGCCGCGTCGTAGGCCCGCGCGGCGGCCTCGGCGGTGTCGAAGGTGCCCAGCCACACGCGGGCCGCCTTGTGCGGGTCCCGGATCTCCGCCGCCCACTTCCCCCACGGCCGCTGACGCACGCCGCGATAACGGCGCCGTGGTGTGCTGGTGGAGTCGGTGGTGGACGGCGACGGGAGCTGCTCGCTCGGCCCCGGTGATGCCACCTCTGCAGGTGTCTGGGTCGAGTTTTGCGCTGGAATCCCTGCCGCCACGTGTTCTGTTTCTGGAAAGAGAGGAACAAGAACATGGCAATTAGTCTCTCTGATCAAAGATTACTTTTTTACTGTTCTAATCATAAAAATTATTGTCAGTGACAATTCACAGTTCCCAAATCACAACACATGCACGCAGTTAAAATTTAAAGCAGACCGTTTCATTTGCTCTGTTCTTCTGTTGTACTAACTTTGTTACACTTACCTATCAGAACTAAAGGGTCAAGATCATGAGTCATTTTTATTTCTGTTCAATTAAGCGTGGATGATGCCTGTTGAGTGCGTGTAGATGACCTGTCAAGAGCAGCTGATTTTGGTGTGTCGTATTAAACGTGGTGCTCAATGGAGCAGTTTCACATTGAGCGTCTTATTAAAGCAGAGGAATCTCAAGTGTGTGCGCAGTCTCTGTTTAAGCAAGAAGTGAGAAGCACGTGCTTGATTTGAAGCATGGGACAATTTAGGCACCTAAATCCGATGTCAGTATATATACATCATCCTGTTTAAGTTGACAAATGATTGTTTCCTGTTTAAGTTGACAAATGATTATTTGCTCCTATAGTTGCCCTAGCTAGGTGTCACGGCAAAGAAAAGAATGCTCTTAGTACTAATTTTCTATCTTTTTCTTCCCAATGCAACAGTGGCAGAATTGCAAAAGCATTCTACGTAACATACACGAGGAGCCAAACCCTTTGGTATCAGCTGACTAGAAGTGTGCAACCACAATGGTATGGTACTTTTTTTTTTTTTTTTTTTTTTTTTTTTGCGAAACAATGGTATGGTACTTTGGCACTGCCATTTCTTTTACTACCTTTTAATGTTTGTTTTCTAGCTGCAAAGCATGTATCATGATTTCGGTTGGTAGTGGTGGGAAATCATGTTCATCCACACGTATCTTGCTCTCGTGAGAAATGTGTGAAGACGCTGAACAAGTTCACGAGGAAGAAGGAATAGAGGCCAGCTAAACAAAGAACGAAACAAAGGGTCACCTAGCATCGTACAGTACACACTAGGTGCATGTCTAGAGCTGGAGTTTTGCTGATCATTGCATGACATCTTTGGTTAGATCTAATGGTTTCACATATAAACTCCTATATAGTCCTATATCTATATGGGAAGTACGTACACTGGGCATAGGGCAGTGTCGTACGTATATATACCCTAGCAGGTTGCTATGTAGAGGAGTACTGATTAGCTAGCGCCGTATTTTTTTTTTCTTTGGTGTGAAAACAGCACATTATGCTCAGTGTGTTAGATCCTGTTAGCTTTGGTTGCAACAATATCTGCTGTGGCTCTCCAAGGAGAAAGTGAAGGTAAAAGAACTAGTATGACTATAGATCCTAGTTCGTTCTTAGGAGACAAAGTGAAACGATTCCGTGTCACGAAACCGAAGTTATCGAAAGCCATGCAACGGATCTGAGCGTCTGCGACAGTAGTTTTAGCAACTATGCAGTACAAAATTGGTACTATGTATTTTTTTTTCGAATTTTTCCATGCAGAATGGAAACGAGTATAATGACTATCAGTAAAAAAAAAAAAAAAAGGAGCTCTAGTCCAGCGGAACAGAGCAACGGCAAGCAGAGCACGTCGCTGAGCTCCTGTCCTGTTTCGGAACCAAGATGCACATCATACACGCGAATGGTCAAAGGAGGATACAGTGAGATCCAGCGAGCGTGCGTTGCATGGATGGGTTACCGTGAGGTGCGGCCGGTGCTGGACGAGAGGACGTCGGCGGCGGAGTGACGTCTCCGGCGTAGTAGTCGCTCCACCACTGCCGCTCCGGCGGGGTACTACTGGCCGTCCCCGGCGTTGTTGTCCCGCCGGCGACGACGGCGGCCAGCGCGTCGACCATCTTGGACGCCTCCCGGCTGCGCTCGTATCCCGACAGCATTTGCCACGCCGCTGCCTGCTGCCCTTCGTCCTCCTCGCCGGCAGCGGAGAGCCGTTGCGGCCCTCCTCCTCCCCCTGCGTTCGCCACCCTGGGCGCGCCGCACATGAACGTATCTACGACTTGGTGCGTCCTTTTCTCTCGTCTGGACGAGGACCAGCGCCACCATGTATGTAGAAAAGTATATATATATATATATAGGCGGCGCAGCCGCGCTGGGGCGCACGTGTCCGGCCCCGGATTTTCCACGCCATTTTGCTTTGTTTCCCTCTCTTTTTGTTCTGCACCGAAAAGCAGCTCAGCTGTTTTGCGTACAGTGAGCAAGCGCAGACGACACAAAATGCAATGTATTCGGCGCTCGAATAATCATTTTCAGTTTTCGGCTCGGTTCTGTTATGTTTGGTTGTTCTTGTTCGTTTCCTTCGTCCGTACGGCAAGTTCGTACGTACAGGTCGACCTGCAGGAGCTAGCTTCTGGATCGGGGTTCGTTCCCAATTGCAAGTTTGCTTCATGGTCTGTTAGACGGCGTGGAGTAAGAAGCTCTAGAAACCAGGACACGGTACGATCTTAATATCATAAAAATGATAGAGTTATGTATAGATGAATGAATAAATAAAACGGATGAGAATTCAGGAGCAAATTGGTTGCCAATTGTTGACGCAAAAGTAGGTCAACACACTATACGTGGGCTTTGGACGCCTCGAGCGTAGCGACGACGACGCATGCGCGACGACGTTAGCGCGGCGTGACCGGCAAACCGATCTAGAGATCGATAGGCCGATGTGGAGCTCGTCGACGGCCGAAGATAACCAGCACCTTACGCGGTGAAGAGCGGCGAGGTTTACGAGCAAACCAGCAAAGGGTAACCAACGTGCTTACGAGAACGAAGAACCGACTAGTTTCCGAGCAAACTAGCAAAGGAGCCGTCGAAGCCCTAGCCTGCGAGGATCTCGTCGGGCAAGGAGGTCGCCGGTTGCCCTAGGTCGGCGGACGAGCCTAGAGCGCCATCCTTGATCGCCTGGATCAAGCCATGGGACAGCACGGAGCTGCAGGATAGAGCAAAGGTAGAAGATAGATTGATCGTGTTGATCGTGTTTGTGTTTTGGGTTCGATTGATTGGATGGGATCAATCGGCCGTGATCCTCTCATATATATAGAGGGGTGGTCTTATCCCCGTAGGAAACAACTCCAAAGCATATACGACAAGTTTCCCACGTCCAAAATTACCAAAAACGCGATCCGGATCAGAGTCGGTCGCACCCGGCACGCGCCGGACGCGTCCGACGCTTTCCAACGCGCGTCCGGCGCTCGGGGCCGCGCGCGGACCTTACTGAACTGCGTCCGGCGCGTCCCGGACGCGTCCGGCGCCCTTGCGCGCGCGCGGAGCTCTCTGCGCCGCGTCCGGCCCGACGGAAACGGACGCGTCCGGCGCTCGCGTGCACCCGCGTCCGGCGCCTCGGGGTCAGCCGACCGCCTCGGGTCGCGTCCGGCGCGCACCGACGCGTCCGCGCGACCTTGGGTGCGTCCGCGCTCGTTCAGCGCCGAAGTTGCCCCGTCTTCGCCCGTTTCGATGTGTCGACTTGTATTTCTTTCTTTTGCCAATTTTGAGTGTCAACACATGCCCCCCTGTTTTCAAGTGAATTAGCTCATGAACTTGAAAATACTCTTTACTTGTTAACCAACTAGAAACGATGCCCATCACATCGGCTAACCGGCGACTAAGGGCGATGTATACATCGGCCATTTTTTGTTCTAAGGGCGATAAATGTGTCGGCCATTATTTGGAAGAGCACTTGGGCTTCTTGCCAAACACTTGGAACATACTCCTTAAGAACTTTCCGTTGATTGCTCTTGGGAGATTTATCAACTTTGCATCATCTCCAGCTTATATGAATTTCACAAATTACTTTATGGATCTCCGCAGTCACTTTTGCTTGATCAGATCCTAGGTATTTGAGCAGCGAATCATCATAAATCTTCCGATAGAGTTCACCATGTTGCAAAGTATATTTAAATGCAACTCTCCGGTTGATGTTATCAACTTGACGCTAGGATCCTGCAAATTTTATTAAGGGAGTGTTCCAACTCCCTAAATCGGCACTAGAATTACCAAACTTTGAACTAGACCGATTTGAGACACTGTTTGAGAAATCAGTGGCATACCCCTTAGAAGAATTGGTTAATCCGACTGTTACAATCGGTTGAACCAATTTACTTGTACCTGTATAGAAAAATATGCATCGGCTATTCTTATATATAAAAGTTGTATCCACCAATGCAATAGCCAGATGCGTGTTGAGCTTTATCATGTTGGCCTTTAATTTTCATGTCTTTGGCCTCAACATGTTTTACCTGCATGGAGTGCAATAACCTCAAGCCGAATAAAAGAATTATGTTCGGCTCTAATGTTTGATGCAAATAAAATTTTAATCGGCTTGATGTCTCAAATAACGCATACTGTAAGAAACAATGATCATGCCAACACCTTAGCCTTATATGCAAGCCGATTAATCAAGATTAAAACTTCCAATGGGCAACAAACATGCTCAACAATAAAATCAGCAATGACTTGACACTCAAATGATTTTTCAATGACTCAAAAGTCAAGTCATATTCAGATAGAGTGTATGCCCACTTGCCTATCCTAACAATGAGGATTAGCCGATGTAAAATGCACACATCAGCTTGGCATGCAACGACACATGTACTTAGTAAAGAATGCTTAGATAAACAAAGTACAGTGACGAGCATATATATTTTCAGAACCTGGGCATACCTCACTTGGAATCAAGAAGACATCAATCAATATTTATGATGCACCTCTTCTTTTGTCCTCTTGAATCAAAGCAACACCGTTGCACCCTCTTCGGCAATAATATATAATGTGATTGGAGGTTAATTCCCAGATGCACGAAGAATAGGTGGTGTTGATAGAGGACCAACGAGAAGCCCGATTAACTGAATTTATAATCGGCTTCTAATGTTCATTCACACTATATGATGATATGGACCCGATGATCAATCGGCTCGGAGAGCTTTTCAGCAAGCTTCTCTTTGACAAGCAAATCATATCATCATGCCCCCGGGCCTAAAAGCCATCAAAGTAAATCATATAGGGGTCTTTTCAATAGCACGATGGTTGCAAGCATTCATCGGCTAGTTGTATGCTAAGGACGATAATAAAGTATCGGCCATATGAATTCATCTACATGAGCACGTATAGCCGAAATATTCTATTTCGGCTATCGATTATTGATAAGCATAATAATTCGGCAACCCTCCATAACATGAAGATCCCCAAGGATCAAAATAAGGAACCGAGGGTTGACTATACATACCATGAGATGAATTCCATATAAACCTAGGCAGAGAAGATGGATGATGCGAATACCAAAGATTTTGATGATTTGGTGCAAACCTCCAACTTGGCAATTGTTTCTTGAATCTTCTTCTCTCTTTCGTCTTCATTGCACCACTTGCTTGAGTATCATCCTTTTGAGTTTGAACACTTCCTTTAGGAATCCAAGCTATCCCTTTTTCCTTCAAACTTCTACTCGCACTAAGTTTCGCAACTTCTTTTCTTGCCACTTTGGTAAACCGATTGAGCATATCGGTTTTGTTTCAGTTTTGGATAGCGGCAGTCCTTTCTTGTTTTTAGGCACTTTCATATTCTTTTGTTCAGATTTGGCACCTACAATATCAATAGATGATCTTCTTGCTTCTTTGTCATATATAGCCGGATTTTTCAGCAATGTAATCGGCTTTTCAATTGTTGCACTCAAATCTGAACTTTCCTTCTTTCGTCCATCATATTTCACACGGTAAACTTGTTTCACCGCTTTCTTCTTTGGTTGAGCTCCGGACGATTTTGATCAAAACAGTCATTATAAGATGATGGCTTATTTGAATATCTTGGAGCTGCATACTCTACATAATGTGGCCTAAAATATGATGGAACATGTGCCTCTTCATCAAACCAGCCCCAAGATGAATAAGGAATAAAATATGCGGGCTGTGATGTATAAGACATGGGAATTGGCTGCTCAAAAGGATGATATGTTGCTGCTGCATGAAATTTGTTGCCTTGCCAATTCCTCTCTTGATACTTGCGCTTTGGAGGCGATTTTGATGGCTGGACCTTTTTTGACTTATTGGCTGTATTTGCCTTGCTTATCTTCTCATATTTAGCCGAAGCTCTTCGAAGCTAAGCTTCGGTATTCTATCTTTCTCGCTTGTAGTGAGCTTTGCCTCCATTAGCATTGTAAGCATCCTTCTTCTTTTCTCCATCTTGATAGATATGCTCTAAAGAAGGATCTTCACTGATTTTCCTTGCTCAATGGGATCAATCGACTTTTGCTCTAGTTGGAGAGATTCCACTTGCCCCAAGTGTCTTCTAAAATTGAAGCGACATTGCTATCCTCTCGAAACATGTTCAATTTGCACTTCTTGGACAGCAACTTTGTCTTCACTTGAGGGTTCCTCATCTCTCTCTTGAGCACATGAGCCTTGAGTATTGAGTGAATCGGCTAATTCAAGCCGATTTGAAACCTGTTCGCCATCAAGACCAATTGAATCCAATTGGTCTATTTGTCGAGCTTCAGAAAATCTCAATCGGCCTTTATCAATGGCCGATTGTACCATACGACGAAACATATTGCAGCTACAAGTATTATGATCATAAGAATTATGCCACTTGCAATATGTAAGCTCTTCTAAGTTTTGAATTGATGGCAAAGCATTGTGATCAGCGATTCTAATAAAATTATTTTTAAGCAATATATCAAATACATGATCACAAAAAGTAAGGTCAAAGGTGTACTTTGATTTCTTCAACCGATTCTTCTGTGGAGTCGGTTTTAAAGCTAGGCAAACGAAGGGATCAGATTTGACATCAATCCATTCGGCCACACCTTTGCAACTATTTTTAGGAAGCTTTAAGTTTGACAAACCAACACCATCGGCCTTACCATGTGGCATGATTTGTTGGCCGATAGAATCTGAATTTGTCTCATTTTCAACAAATATAATGCTATTCCTAATCGGTCTTTTCCAACTATTTACAAGGATATCTCTAATAGATGCAGAAATTGAAATAGTTTGACCGGATTGGAATTTAAGCAAAACATTTGTGTCTTGTACCTCGTTGATCGTGTTGGAGAGATGTGAATTCTTGATTTGAATGATGTTACTTTCCTTCTCCAAGGAACAATCAACAATAGATGCCGAATTATCCAAAAACGCATCGGCAAACAGGAACCAAAGAAGTCGGTTGAGCCGATTGGAAATCGGCTAGGCCAACTTGGGCACTAGCAACAGGTGGAATCGGTTTAGCCGACTTGAAAGCCAAACTTAGCCGATTCGAGGTCAGCAGAGATGGTCAATTTTGCTTGACTCGGAAGATACAGTCGGCCTAGCCGAGTGTGTAATCGGCTTATCCAACTCGAGCAAGCGGGCAACCCTCCTTTCGCAGGAGCTTGATCTTCACTAATGACATAGTAATCACTAGATAAACGCACGACTCCTTTAGCTCCTGAAAAGTCAAGTCTAGCCGGTTTCTGACGCTTCTCATGTTTTTCTGTAGCAAGACTTGCTTTTTGAGTGCCCCCTAGCAATCCACTTTTGGCCGATGGCTTAATTGTGATCGGCCTTTTCTCATTAAACGAGACCAAATTGTTCATAGAATAAATCCTCTAATTGCGACCATAAACAAATGTATTCGAGTAAAGATGTAAACCATGTAAAAGCAATACCGGTAAGAGATAAAGGAAAATTTCGAATTTTCATATAGTCTTCATCACCGGCATGTGCAAAAGCCACCCGCAAGAGATATGTAGAAATATGTTCCGCGGCGGTTTTATCATCTTCACCACTGAATTTTTCAAACTTAGGTACCCGCCATCGACTAGGAGATTTGACATAGTCCATAGCTAATATATATGGCCTGTGATAAGTAGGTACCTGCCATTTAGAGGAGCCACATGGATTTCTAGTGTGGGCTAAATTTTCTTCAATTCGGCTAGAGCTACAAGTAGCATATGAAGCCGAATCACAAGTAATGACTTTCTCACACTTTGATGCTTTCTCACTAATTCGGCTTGAGTTAGTAATAACATGGGAAGCCGAATTGTAAGAAGTACTCTTAACACACCTTGCTGATTTTTTATTAATTCGGCTAGAGTCACATGAAACCGAATTATGAATTAGAGCATTGGCATAAGGTGCTGAACTTTGAGAGTAATTGGCTAAATAATTATTATTGTCATAGCCAATTCTCTCATCCATCGGCATGTCTTGTGGTGAAACCACATAATCTGAACTTATAGCCGATGAAAAAGGATTTACATGTTGTATATTGCTAGACGAATCAAAACACAATAAATTTCCAGCAAGCATCGGCTCTTGATCATGATATTCACAACTAGAAGAATTAGCCGATGTAACATATCTAATATCATCGCTAGCAATATCAACATGGCAATTTATATCACTTGCAAAATAATTATAAAATTTATTACTTGTATCTGCAAGTTGTACCTTGGGCTTGGCATAGTCGTAGTACTGCTGTGTTGTAGAATATTGATATTCCTCCATATACAGTGAAGTAAAAGAGTTGAGATTTTCTTTTCTTCTCTCGCAAAAATACACCAACAGATTGTTCTCCACGTGGTGCTAAGCTGGACGCGTATACTTGTATATATATAATCTAATTTTCTCAACACCACGCTTTGGCGAGAGAGGCAATACACGTACTGATCCAACAACAGCAAGCTGAAACTTTGGCACTTTCACCTTGGGGAAAGCTTCTCCTGTAGATGCAAAATAATAAAGCTATCTGCTTAGCATCACGGTAGCTTTTCCAAACTTGTACGTATGATGCTGTAGTCCGATCCAGACTCCAAGACAATCCCGATTTGTCTGCACAAATCGGTCTAATGCTTGATTCCTTGTCGGATTACAGCGACACAAGTTGCAATCGGCTTTGAGGCAAGATTTGTTTGGGGCAACGCAATCAGCCTTGAAGCCAGATTCTGCAGCGTTTTCGATAGGACAAATAATAAATTAAAATATGGCTGGGGTAAAGTGATTCGGCTGCAAATTTGTAGAGCCGAAGCAATTTTGTTCCCCAGCGGAGTCGCCAAAAAGTATGTTGACGCAAAAGTAGGTCAACACACTATACGTGGGCTTTGGACGCCCTCGAGGTAGCCCCGACGACTAAGCAACGCAGCGACGACGCAGCGTGACCGGCAAACCGATCTAGAGATCGATAGGCCGATGTGGAGCTCGTCGACGGCCGAAGATAACCAGCACCTTACGCGGTGAAGAGCGGCGAGGTTTACGAGCAAACCAGCAAAGGGTAACCAACGTGCTTACGAGAACGAAGAACCGACTAGTTTCCGAGCAAACTAGCAAAGGAGCCGTCGAAGCCCTAGCCTCGCGAGGGATCTCGTCGGGGCAAGGAGGTCGCCGGTTGCCCTAGGTCGGCGGACGAGCCTAGAGCGCCATCCTTGATCGCCGGATCAAGCCATGGGACAACACGGAGCTGCAGGATAGAGCAAAGGTAGAAGATAGATTGATCGTGTTGATCGTGTTTGTGTTTTGGGTTCGATTGATTGGATGGGATCAATCGGCCGTGATCCTCTCATATATATAGAGGGGGTGGTCTTATCCCCGTAGGAAACAACTCCAAAGCATATACGACAAGTTTCCCACGTCCAAAATTACCAAAAACGCGATCCGGATCAGAGTCGGTCGCACCCGGCACGCGCCGGACGCGTCCGGCCGACGCTTTCCAATGCGCGTCCGGCGCGTGCGTCCGGCGCTCGGGGCCGCGCGCGGACCTTACGGAACTGCGTCCGGCGCGTCCCCGGACGCGTCCCGGCGCCTTGCGCGCGCGAGCTCTGCGCCGCGTCCGACGGGAAACGGACGCGTCCGGCGCTCGCGTGCACCCGCGTCCGGCGCCTCGGGGTCAGCCTGACCGCCTCTGGGTCGCGTCCGGCGCGCACCAGACGCGTCCGGCGCGACCTTGGGGTGCGTCCGGCGCTCGTTCAGCGCCGAAGTTGCCCCGTCTTCGCCCGTTTCGATGTGTCGACTTGTATTTCTTTCTTTTGCCAATTTTGAGTGTCAACACCAATATATTAAGCTGGAATTGCATTGAGGTTCATACCTGGCCGACGCGTATGGTTGACCAACTCACCACAAGTTGGGTCTGACCACATGTTGTTGCGGTACTGTGAATCTGATTGGTAGTGATCGCAGTAATTTCCTACCGCAACCAGTTCACTGCGCGGCGAGACAGCATTTGTCCCAACGCGTTATCATCAGATCCAAGTCTCCTCATTTATACACTACACGTGCGCTAAAAAGGTTCGGTGCGGTGCTGACGCCAAGGCACCGTACTAAATAGTGTTCGTACGGTGTAGCTTGGATATAGCGGGTTGGAAATTAGTGTCCGATCTTTGATGCAGCATGCTGCTGCAACAGAAGTTATGTGAGAGCTAGCCAAAAGTTATCTTCACGACACCGTGATCGGCATTGTTATGTTGATAATCCGTTCGTCGTCATGCATGGATAGCTTGTGTTTTCATTGGACCGTACGTGTGCGTACTGGTTGGTAGCTCGTCGTAACTTGGCCTTTTGCGCAATACTAGTTGCAAAGCGTGTCCAAATAACAGGCTTATAAAAAGTTGACCCCCATGTGTACCAAAACATAACACAATATTTATTGTACAAGGAGTCAAACAATCTCAAGTTTAATCAATCTACAAAAGGGAAAAAATAATATTTATGATACTAAATAAATATCATTTCATTAAATTAATTATTAAATATATTTTATAATAATTCTATAGAGAGAGAGAGAGAGAGAGAGAGAGATAAATGTTGGTCCTATTATTTTTTGATCAAACGAAAATTTCGTGAGTATAAGCGACAGCGAAGTCTATCTCAAAAGTCTGAGATTCGCATTTAGAAGTTTTTTAAAAAATTAAAACTTTACACAGCAATAGTACCACCTAGATGTGCGTTGTACGAAAACTTGAGGATCAAACAATTTTTTATAAAAATTCATATGAAAAAAATAAAATAAATTTCAGTCACTAGAGGACAAAAATGAGGATGGGTGAAATTTGTTTTTTTTTCATATGAATTTTTACAAAAGTTATTTAAAACTCAAATTTTGGTACAATGCACATCTAGTTCGGTACTATTGATTTGTCTCGTGCATGGTGTACAATAACTAGCACGACTCTCTATCTATATATGTATTGGACGATTTTTTTCTAATATATAAGTAACTCAAACATGTGTGTGCACCGATTTTATTGTTTCTTTTTATTTTACCGAGATGAGCATTGACTTCCTGACAATAGGCTTCCACAAGAGCTATGACGGCCTCCGTGCTCAGTATCATTCCATAACCTGATACTCGAAAGACAGAGGATGGACACATTGGTCACCCGCTTATAGGAGAAGTGGGGTGGCCCTCCACGAGGAGGGGGACGACGCCCTAGCCCAGCTGAGGTAGGGTGCGACGGAGGTGGGTGGACCCAGCGCCGCCCAGGTCCAATGAATCTATGGGAGGTGGGGGCACATGCCCCTTAGGGGAAATATCTGTGTTTTACGTTGAAGTGTTAGAAAATTTGACCTAGCTAGCTAGCATGTTATTCTAGAGAGAAACTTTATGTGGCCTGCTTTCCAGCCTTTCCCTTTCCCCCGTTGCATGCTTGCCTAAACTCTATAAATTGCTATGTCCATTGTGTTGTTACCTACGTCCTTCACTGCTGCTATTGCCTACTAGGCCCATTGTCAACGCCTTGCTCCCGTTTGCTAGGTGCCACTGACTGCCCACTTCCCATCCCTCATCATGGTGTATTTCAGAAATCTGGTGCTCCAATATCGTCCATCAGCTACGGTAAGCTCAATCTGTAGAGTAGCTTCCACAAGAGCTACGATGGCCTCCATGCTCACTACCGTTCCATAACCCGATACTTGAAGGACAACAGAGGATAGGCGCATTGGTCACTCGCTTCTAGGAGAAGTGGGTGGCCCTCAACGAGGAAGGGGATGACGCCATAGCTCAGCTGAGTTAGGGTGTGACGGAGGTGGGTGTACCAGCGCCGTCCATATCCAATGAATCTGTGGGAGGTGGGGGCACATGCCCCCAAGGGGGAAATGTCTGTGTTTACGTGGAAGGATTAAAAAATTTGACCCATCTAGCTAGCATGTTAACCTAGAGAGAGAGTTTATGTGGACGCCATTCCATCCTTTCCCTTTCCCCCGTTACATGTTGCTTGCCTAAACTCTATAAACTGTTACGTATATTGTATTGTTACCTATGTCCAGCATTGTCACTACTGCCTATTAGACTCATTATCAAGACCTTGCTTTTGCTTGCTAGGTGGTATTGACCGTCCACTGCCTATCCCTAATCATGGTGTATTCAAAAATCGGGTTCTCCTATCATCTATCACCTATAGGAAGCTTAATCTGTAGAATAGCTTCACACCGCAGCTTCCTCGTACAAGCTCAGCCGCTACCGCTAGGTGCCTGTCACCACCAAGGCATCAGGATCAGTGAAACTTTTTTTTTTAAAGTTCAGGGTCAGTGAAACTCGTAGGCTTAGCTGCAAAGCCAAGACAATGCGTCCAACAAACAGGTCTCCTTATATCTGCAGGCGGCGGTGAATGCGCTTCGACGCTCCCCTGTTCTAAAGATGCGAAGATGAACTGAACTAAACACGGCAGAGTGCGAGGATTACGACAGCACCGGACCAATAAAAGGTCCCGCCGCGCCGTTGACGTGACATCTTCACTTCTGCAGAGTTCATATTCCTAAAAATTTTTTTGTTCAACCATTTGGAAGTTTTTGCATGTATTTTAAAAATTGTACCGAACAAAGCATGCAATGCAACAAGAAACCGCATATCGAAAAGAAAGAATCCAAGAAAAAGAATTACGAATGCATCCTCTCCAAATAAGTGAGTGACACCTAGAAAGCCTACAATTTCTACTTGACGCGTGAACGTATTTTGTTTAGAGAAGAAGAAAATTGGTACACGTAACGTGTCAATGAACCCTAAACCCTAAACCCTAAACCCTAATCTCATTCTGCCTAACCCTTTCCTTCTTGAGCAGGAGCCAGAACAAGAACATGTTCAGTTGCCAGAGCCTAAGCCCGAAAATGAGATAGTTCAATAAGTTCAGATCAATCAGGCTAATGAAGATAACCTGGAGCAGATTGCAGCTCTTCCTGACAACCTTGAGGTTGACCCTGTTGATGTTTTTCAGAACAATGATTTGAATGAAGACATTCAGGATGATGCTGTCCAGGTGGGGCTAATGCTTGCCCCACAGCTCCAAGGGCAGCACAATTCCGTGTTCAATGAGAGGGTGCTAAGGAAGCAGGAGACAAATGCTGCTAAATACTGGGAACAATTTGTTTGCTCAGGTATTGCAAACTTTTCTCTTGTGAAGATCCCAGTCCCTTGGATCCCTTTTTTCTCAAAGCTTTTGCTTCACTCAGGAAGCTCGATCAAGGGCCAAGGATCTCGCTCACTTCGGAGCTAGTGCACTTCTTGCTGAGAATCAAGGTATTTTGTCACTGCCCATTCCTCAAAAAAATAACAGTCATGTGCAGATAACTGAATGTTCAGATTCTACAAATTCAGAACTGGAGGCTGGGCAGCAGGGGGATAAGGGGAAAGCAAATCTCCATGAGACAGGTAGTCAAGGTAATAGAGATTCAGTTAACCCTTCTTGCACTATTCTGCATGATGTTCAGCCATGCCTCGATTGGGATTCACATATCTTTACAGATCAGCTATCTATGACAGTTGCAGAAGAGGAACCCTTGTTTGACGAAGAACAGGAAGAGCAGGAGCTACCGGCTGAGAAAGAGCAGTTGAACCTGAGTGTAGCTAAAAGAGGAACTAAAAGGCCAACTCCAGTAGTTGAAAGCAAGGTACGTAGAAGCCCTAGAATTCAAGCTATTACTAAAGGCTTCAAACATAACAGTTGTGCTGCAAAAAAAATGTACTTCTTGTGATCCACCTACTCTTTCCACCAAAGTAATTAGAAACCTGGGATCACAGTTTTGCAGTATTGACCTGGAGAAGCTATCTGAGGAGCAGCTGCTGAAGGAAGGAACCAAGCTGAGTCCGGTGGCAAAGAAGAAGCCAAAAACAGCGAAGGGAAATGCCACTGGTGCCAAGAAGACAGCAGGAAAGGATCAGGAGGGGCAGGATCAGGGACCCAACAACTCCTAGGGATGTTGCTTTGTTAGTCCTCAGCTCTTTTGTGTTTGGAGTTGCCAATGTGTGGCAGTTTATGTATCGACTTGGTAGCAATTTTCTCTTTCTTCCTTCTATGGTTACCTGTGAAACTAAGCTTCGAGCAAGGAGGGTTAATGTGATTACCCTAAGTTTACTTGATTGGCTACCTGTTATTTCTGTTCCTTCAATGTTTTGTTGGGCTCTTTTCTGGCTGTTGCTATGCAACTGCCTTGCTGTGATCTGTGCTGTGGTTATTTATGAATATTAGTCCAAATGGAAGTTGGAAGATTATGACCTGGAATGTGAGAGGATTGAACTCCTCTTGGAAGTGGGATTCTATCAGAAAGAAAGTGCTGGAAGCAAACTGTGATATTATTTGCTTGCAGGAAACTAAGAAGGATAATTTTGAACCTTCTTTCATTAGAAGGTTATTTCCTCCTGCTTTCAATTCATTCGAATTTCTTCCTTCAGTTGGGGCTTCTGGTGGTATTTTGATCATTTGGAAGGGTGCTTTGTTTACTCGGCACTTATCAAGATTCAAATGGCTTTTCCTTGACATTGATTTCTGTTCAAGATATGACAATAGTAAGTGGACTCGACTGGTGTCTATGGCCCTTGTTCATCTCAAGGGAAGAATGAGTTTCGGAGTGGTTCAAAAATATATTTATTGAGCAAGACAAGGACTGGATTTTCTTGGGGGATTTCAATTTTATCGGAAAAGTCAAAGACGAAACAGGGATGGTGGGGACTTGAATGAGATGTTTCGATTTAACTCAAAGAATCGCCTGCCTTGGGTTGAATGAAGTACCTTTGTAGGGAAGAAAATACACTTGGACAAATAAGCAGAATCCACCTCTAATGGAAAAGCTGGATTGGGTTTTCATATCCAGTAATTGGGAAATCTCTTACCCAACAATGTCAGTGAGTGCTCTTGACATGGTACCGTCAGATCATTGCCCATGCATTGTCAACATATCAACTGCAATCCCCAAAAATTGCATCTTCAGATTTGAGAATTTTTGGTTGAAGCTGCCAGGTTATCAGGATGTACTAAACCTAAACTGGAATCTGCCAGGAAATATTCAAGACAAAGCAAAGGCCATTACTGCAAAACTTAAGGGACTCAGGAAGGCTTTGAGAACTTGGCACTCCTCAATGAGAAGCCTAAAGACTACCATTGCCAACACAAGGCTGATCATTCTCCTCCCGGAAACTCGTCGAATGGAGAGACCTGAGTCTTGCTGAATGGAACTTTAGCAAAATTCTTGAAAACCATCTGCTCCAATTGTTAGACAGACAGAGAACCTACTGGCAAAAAAGAGGTACAGTTAACTGGGTAACCTTGGGAGACGCAGCACAAGGTTTTTTCATGCTAATGCCACCTTGAGGCACGTAAACAACCTGATCAATGAGTTAATAACTGCAGCCGGTACTTTCCTACTTAATCATGCCGCTAAAGAAAATCACCTATGGGAAGAGTTCAAGCGAGACTGGGGGTTTCTGAATTCTCTCGGTTTCACAATTGACCCCAATTCAGTCATTCGGAGAGGAAGGACAACCTCCATTCCCTTGAAAACAACTTTACAACCGAAGAAATTGATGCTCAAGTTGTCAAGGCTTTGCCAAATAACAAATCTCCAGCCCCGATGGCTTCAATAATGAATTCTTGAAAGTTTCCTGGACTACTATTAGGCATGACTTCTATGACCTTTGTCAGGGTTTTTACAACAACAACTGTTGCTTAGAGAGCATAAACTCTTCCTTCATCACTCTGGTTCCAAAAGTTGAAAATGCAAGCACAGTCAATGAGTTCAGGCCGATCTCCTTGCTAAATTCTTCTATCAAAATGATCACAAAGCTACCGGCTAATAGGCTTCGCCTAAAATCATCCCTCTCGATCCATAGGAATCAAAAGTATGGCTTCATCAAAACAAGAACTATACAAGACTCATGCTTGGCACTCGGGCTTTTGAATATATTCATATGTGTCATCACTCAAAAAAGGAAGTGGTTATTCTAAAAATTGACTTTGAAAAGGCCTTTGATAAAATGGAACATCAAGCAATGATTCGATAATGGAGGCTCATGGCTTTGGAGAAAGATGGTTATCCCGGATGAAAAGCATCTTCTCCTCCGGCACCTCCCATGTTCTCGCTAACCGGCACCATTGGGAAGAAAATTCACTGCAGAAGGGGGGTTAGGCAGGGGATCCTCTTTCTCCCCTACCGTTTGTGTTAGCAGCAGATTTCCTACAAGTTCTGGTCAACAAGGCTAAAGACATGGGATTGCTCAAACTCCCAATCCCAATAACATCCGAACCCACTTCCCAATTGTGCAATATGCTGATGATACTCTCATTTTCCTTGAAGGAGACCAAAGATAATTGTTTTTCCTCAAAACTGTTCTCCAGAATTTTTCTGACTCAACTGGCTTGAAGGTAAATTATAACAAGACTATGATGCTCCCAATTAATGTGTCGATGCCAAACTGGATTTATTGGCAAACACTTTTGGTTGTGCAAAAGGTAGTCTACCTTTCACCTACCTTGGTTTGCCTCTGGGTACAACCAAACCGAAAATTGTTGATTTCTTACCTTTAGTTAACAAATGTGAAAGAAGACTTGGAGGTTTGTCTGCGCTCGCTTAATCAGGCTGGTAGATTACAAATCACTAATGCAGTCTTAAGTGCTTTGCCAACTTATTACTTGTGTTCTCTTGAACTGCCCAAGGGAGTTATCAAGCAAATTGACAGTTCAGGGAAAAACTACCTATGGAGAGGCAACAATGCAAATGGTGGATGTTTCCCAAAAGCTGCATGGCAATTGGTGTGCAAGTCTAAAGAGGATGGTGGTTTGGGGATACTTTAGAGTCCCAAAATCAGGCTCTCCTAATGAAAAATTTGGACAAGTTCTTCAATAAAAGAGACATTCCTTGGGTCAACCTAGTTTGGGAAAAACATTACAGAAATGGAAAGTTGCCAGGAACTAACAGAAAAGGTTCCTTTTGGTGGAGGGATGTCATTAAATTACTTGACAGTTTTAAGGAAATGATGAACATTCAAATTGTGAAGGGTGATACATGTCTATTGTGGAATGACCATTGGCAGCATTTCAATCTAAGAGAACAATTCCCTCAGGCTAACTCTTTTGCAAAAAACAAACAAATTTCAGTTCACTCGGCTGCAAATGAGCCTATCTTCACAGATTTGTTTTCACTGCCTCTCTCTCAAGAGGCTTTTGATCAGACTCCACATATCCAGCTCATCATTCAGAACCTGTAACTAGACCAGGAGTCCAAGGATAGATGGACAAGTCCTGGTAATTCACAACATTTCAGTTCCTCTTCAGCTTATAAAAGAATCATGGGACATCAGGGGTTTGTTGAACCTGCTTTCAAATTCTTATGGAAGTCTCCTTGTCAACCAAAGCACAAGGTTTTTTACTGGTTGCTGCTAAATGACAGGTTAAGTACAAGAAATATTCTTCGAAGAAAACAAATGCATCTGGACTCGTTTAGCTGTGCCTTCTGCTTGCCGCTGACTGAAGAAACCGTGGAGCATCTATTCTGGCAATGCCAATTTGCACAGCGGTGTTGGGGGCTCTTGGGCATTGAAACTATGCCTGATGGGAGTTCTTTTCAAAACGTTGATGCTGTCAAGATTCAATTAAACTCTAAGTTCTTCATGGTGGCAGCCATCTTGACCTCCTGGATTATCTGGAAAGCCAGAAATGAAGCCATTTTTAATAATCACCAGCTAAGCCTACAGGACTGCAGGGCCCTGCTTCAACAAGAATTCAGTTTGGTCTCTTTGAGAGTCAAACCAAGTCAGCTGCAGGAATTTAACTCATGGACTCAGCAGCTTTTCTAAATCTTCTTTTCTTTTTCTCCTTCAAGGTACCTGTTGGGCTTCAGTTCTCTTTTGTTTTTGTCTCTGTTTGTTTTTTCTATTGTAATCGTTTTGTAACCCCTTTACCTTTTCCTGCAATATAATTTTCTGCAGGGGCCTTGGCCCCTTCAGTTTCCTCAAAAAAAAAAAAAAAAAAAAAAAAAAAAAATCTCTGTGCGATCGACTGCAGCTGCAGGTTTGGTTGGCTTGCGGAGCCACAAGCCTAAAATCGACGTCATCGTGACGGATTCCGCCCAAGTCGCCGGCGGCGGCGGCGGTACCCAGCCCCTCCGTCGCTCGCGGAGCCGCTGCCCTGCGGCCACCACTGATTGAGATAGACCGTCGTGGCGCCGCTGCTGTCACCATCTCCACCGAAGTTGAAGAGCACCGGGAACGATGACGACGAGCCAGACGCTGCAGGGGCTTGACAGCGCGTGCCGCCGCCTGTTCGTAGGGACGCGGTGGTGGCTGGAATTTGTTGCAATATTTTGAAGTAAAAGAACTAGTGTGACTAGATCTTAGTTCATTCTTAGGAGAGAAAAAGTGAAAGAACGGTTCTGTGTATTATATTGCATGGTCATGTAAGCCAACATATTCCATGCAGTTAGCCCATGAGGCCATGACGGTTGATAAGTATGCAGTGTATACTCCAATGATTGTCTTTCCAAGTTTTCCATGTTGAATTAATGGAAGCGAGTATACGACCTACTACGCACATAATAAAGAAACGAAAGAAAATGAAGTAATCAAAGTAAAGGAACAATAGCTGGAACAGAGCAACGACAAAGGGCTGAGCAGACTTCCAATGGAACAGAGCTCCTGTTCTGCTCTATTCGGAGCCAGAGAAGGAAAGATGCGGAGGACAGAGAAATGGTCACGATATCCAGCTAGCTAAACGAGGGAGCGAGCGTGCATCGATCGGTTACCGTGAGGTGCGGCCGGTGCTGGACGAGAGGACGTCGTGGAAGCTCGTGCCCCGCCGAGGACGTCGTCGAAGCTCGTGCCCCGCCTGCGACGATTGTGAAGGAAACACCATCGTTAGTGAAGCCACAAGCCTGCCGTGCACTTTCCACACACATCGGCAGTCGTCCCATCATGAACTGTGCAGGTAAGCCGTATACTCCTACGTATACGTAGCATCATGCATGTGGTTACCCCTCACAAGCTCTATATGGTTGGCGCTGACTGACATCGTGCTTGTATAGTTGTATACGTGAGGACAATAATCTGGCTAGGCGAATCTATATTTTTTTTATTCACACGCTCATTGTCCGGCAAATAATCCATCTGGACATGTACGTCTGCTGTGTGCGGTCAGCCGGAGTTATTGGTTTAATATATTTTGTTTTCGCACAGCCTTGTGCATTTTTCTTTGGGTTGACATCGTTTGATGATGTTGTTGCGGGGTTGCTGATGAAGGACAAGCCCTCCGTGACAGTATATATATTTTTTCGAATCCATTTCTATTAATATTTCATAACAGAAATACATCATGAGAGTTTGAAGACAGTTAAGGCGAAAAGAGAGCAACAGAAGGTTATGAGCAACTTCAATAGTTTGCTAAAACTCATTTGGAAAATCTATAGTTTTGCCAAGTCTTAAAACCAAATGCCAAGTGAAAAAAGAGACGTTCTCCAATAGTTTGCTATTTGGGTTTGGCAAAAGAACTTGGCATCCTAGAAATTTTACCAAAATCATAAAATTGAACCTCCAACAAGTTGACAAAACTAGTTGGCAAATTGGGATATACGTGATGCCAAGCGATGGAGGACTTGGCATGGCAAGTGAAGGAGAATTTCGCCAAGCTTGCCAAATTGTCAAGTCTTTTGCTAAGTTGTTGGAGGAGGTTTTTTGTGGTTTTGACAAAAATTCTAAGATGCCAAGTGGTTTTGCCAAACTGTTGGAGTTGCTCTAATCAGACTTATAACCGAGACCTTCCTAGCTATTTCAGCTAGCTACCGCGACCAGAAAGTTTAGAGGAAACCGAAGCTAAGTAACCAGATAACCTAGCAAGCGACTCGAAATACCACTTCACAGACAACTCTCTTGATACAAATCCAGCAACATAAGGCAGTAACAGCCAGCCAAAAAAGGAGCATATTACAGCTAGCAACTGTTGTGTTATCATCCCAACTTTCTCTTCATCGCCCAGCATCTTCTTGGCATAAAGTCTTCGGTTTGATCATCAGAGATGTCTTCCAGCAACAAAGTTGGCCCCTTCTTAGCTTTTTTGTTCAGCATCTTCATTGCAAATTGCAGCATCACATTGAGTCCAGCCTCCACGACCTCCTGATCCATCTGTGGATAAAGACCTGCCCAATAGTTCATTAGGGTGCATGCATGACACACAATTGTAATGGGGTTATGAATTCCGCTCAAAGAACATCTTGTTCCGTGACAGTATATGCGAATACAAGCTCTAAAAATGTATGTTTTTTTTTGACAACAAGCTCTAAAAATGCAAGTTGTCAGTTAGCAATTAATTCATTTTAAAGTGTTATATTCTATCTATGTTTTGAAGAAAGATTATGCATCCTTTGAGTGAGCTATGGCATTATGAACAACCTCTATTGGGATTTTTGTTATTTTATTTTATATTCTAGATTTCTCATGTTTTATTCTACATTCTGGTCTTTTTCTTCCTATAAGGCAATGGCATTATGTTCATGACATACCTCTATGGGAACTGCTCCGGTAGTCCTTTCTTAAAAAAATTGCACGAATCTTAAAGCGCTCACCTGGAACCCGCCTGGGCCTTAGGCCGTCCATACCCAACCCGAGAACAACCCAATTCAGATACAAGACAACGTCCGTTAGCCTCGCGTCCGTCCATCCGTTCGTGAAGCCGCACCGCCGCATCGCCGCTGCTCGGGAATCGCCGGCGGCTCCTAGGCGTGAAGGGGGCACGGCAGGAACAGTGTCGTAGGCAAGGCTTGGATGGACGCCTCCCACAGCCAGTGGCACGGCGAGGAGCAGGCGGGCGCCTTCCTCGGGCGGTCCACCTCCCCCGGCCGGTCTGCCCTGCGCCGCGACCTCCGCTGCAGCCTTGCGGTTTGGGATGCGCGGACGGAGTGGGGGGGGCTCCGGTGGGCAGTGCCATGGCCAACAGCTTCGCCGGAGCAGCAGATTCATGGGGAGGTCTCTCAGGCTCAAGGCTCCGTGTCTATATAGTTGGGAAGAGCCCCCAGCATGGCACATTACATCTTGTACAACAAGTATATATATCAACCTTACAACATAAGAAAACAACAAACTAGGATAGTAATTTTTTATGGAACCAACTGGATATTCTAATAAACTGGAAACTAAGGATACACAGAGAGCAAACAATTATAACAGATGGATTACACACATGGCATGGCGTCCATCCAAGCACCTATTCACTTAAAAAAATTCGCGCAAATTAAAAAACACAAGTAATGGAGTTCCATTTTATTTGGGCCTGCGCATGCAAGACGTACGTATGGACACGTCCATCAGCATTCAACAAAGCTAGCATATGGAAGTGTAACTAACAAACGACAGATGGATACATGGCATGGATCCCGGCAGGTCGTCGTCGATCGTCGGTGACAGGCTCCAGCTCCATTCATTGATGTGAAATTCTGATCAGGTGGTCAGGTGGACGTCGACCTCGAGGACGACGTCGTGGTAGTCGCTGCTCCAGCTCTTTGTCTTCAAGAGGATGTAGCCCGCCGCCCCGCGGAAGCTGCCTGTGCCGCCGACCACCGGCAGCTCGCGCACTGGAGCGAGGAGGTCGTTCCGGCCAACCACGACCACCGTGCTCCCGGTGTAAGGTGGGTAGTCCGTGAGCATCAGGGTCAGGGTCATGACAAGTACCGACGACTGCCGGGACGCCATCACGTGCGATCCCTGCACGTACCCCACCACCGAGGACGTCCCGTTCGGCTCCGCCGTCAGCACGTCGTCCACCACCCTCGTGTCGCCGAAGCAGCCGTACGACCCCGTCCCCGCCGGCAGCGGTGGGCCGGTGCAGTTCACCACCACCACGGCCGTGCTGTTGGGGCCGGCGTCTTTCTCGTGCATGTAGAAGTGCAGATGGTGCGTGATGCCGTCGCCGGCGACGACCACGGCCGGCAGCTGCAGCAGCACGGCCCCTACTAGAGCAACACAGATGATCAGGAGCTGCTGTAAGCTTCCGACTCCTGACATGTTGCAAGCCATATTCAAGCACTGTTCCTGTGTGTGTATAGATGTGAGCGAGCTCGGTTATATGTATCGACCGAAGAGCCAATGTGAGGATGGACAGACAGAGGATATGGGTGCGCTTATATAGAGCTGCCAAGCAGGGGCGGACCTGCACAGAGTATGCTAGGTAGTTCACGGCAGCAGCCCTATGGAGCATGACAACATGTCTTGTACTTAATACTATAAGATAATAAAATAATTTTCTGACCAGATCATACACGTAATGTATCGTGTTAGCCCCAGGCCTAGCTTTTTTTTTTTTTTTTTTTTTGGTTTTTTAGGGAATCCGGAGAGGCCTGGTTTAACATCGGCAAAAACAATTAGAAGAATATTGGAGATGAATAAATTACTAGGTCCAGGTGGAAATTCCTCAATAATAATAGTAGGATAATATGCCACTATGGCCTGATTTGGCAGAATTTCAGCTTCAAGATACACGGTACATTCTGAGTTTACAAGATAAATAAAGTTTTTTAGATTTTTATTTTTAGTCTAGAATAAGAAGAATTTTTAGATTTTTTAGATAAATAAAGTACATTCCTCAACCAAAGACGATTAATCTGTCGGCGACTTTATATCCATGAATTTCTTGAGCAATTTGTGAGTATCACCACCTCGAAGAAATCTATGGTTTTTTTTTTCCATCTAAAGCCCTGCCAAGCATATCCAATATTTGAAGTGTTCCATAATAACTGGTATAGCATATGGTGCTATACTCCAATAATGATGTGTCCAAGACTCAGCAAGTATATATAGCACAAGGCAACTAAAATGAACTGAACAAATACCATATGATTATCCCATATATAATGCAAAAAATGCAAACACGTGCATCACTTTACCAGGCTTTAATTTTAATGGTATACAGCAGAGGATACGGGCTACCTACGAAAGTAGTGTGCATTCTGTGGATGCGTATACCTTTTCGTGGCCAAAAAAAAAAAAAAAAAAATCAACCAAGTTGAAAAGGGGGTAATCAGGTTCGAAAAAAAGGGAGGAATTCAGGAGTTTGAAAACTGACGAAGAAGTGGTCAGTTAATTGTAGTCTTTGTTTGGTGTGGTGAAAAGGTCACGCTTCTAATGCCAAAGTAAATTCCCAATCTTTCATGGCACTTTATTTTACAAAAAGGTAGTCTGGGTAACAGGCACGTGATTAACAATTTTACCGTCGCTTGATAGGTCTGACACAGTAGCAACTAAGAAGCTAATTAAATAATAGAACAGCTAGGAATAATCGTCCTGTCTCCACAAATAGTCATACGCCCGTGCGTTGGAACAGATCAAAACTCCACCAACCAAAGAAATCATCTGAGTCCAAACAGGATTGCAGTATATCTTGGCCAGACAACGACACAATCAGGATTGGACAATCATTGCAAGGTTTGACGTGTGATAACCAGGAGCACCAGTAATAATGAGGAAACGTAGCTATAGTTTAATCTGGTGTCATTGCCTCACGGACAGAATAACTGAACCCAACAGCAACAAGGATATATTACTGCATGATGATTTACCGATATGTTACTCCCTAAACCCAATCACGATGGTAAATGGTGAATATAATGAGAATGCAACTAGGTGGACTCATCTTAGGTCAAAGATGAAAACTCGATCGATTCTACGCAAAGATAATAATTCAAAGGGTTAGGTCACTTGGTCATTTGCCAGATTCGCACAGCTCGAAGAAATAATCTTATGACCCATCAACTTTTTCGCGTGCTTTGAAATCCTGCTGCTGGAGTTAGCAGAAGTTATTCCGTTGGTAGCTAGCTTTCACATGACCAATCTTAATATTACTAACTGAAGGCCCCAAGGAGGCTCCACGAAAATCCTCACCGTATATGTTAGAATAAAATCCTTTAAAGGAGAAAATTCCAGCCGTCAATTGGGTAGACTCTAAATATCATAGCCATTAGATTTATTATTTTTCTAAAAATTACCCACCAATGTCACTGTAAAAACAATATAAAGTAACCCCTAGATTTGTATGAGCCAGATTGAATCTACCGAGACGAAATACAAGATCACACACGACACCAGAGGCACGATATTTGTTAACGAGGTTCGGTGAAGCCTACTCCCTACGGCATGAATATGGGCGCTCCTCCCCAATCCAGCAACACCGGCCGCTCCGCCACCCTTCCGCAAGTTGCTATGTCGTCATGGTTACAACAGAAGCCCCCTCTCATATTTATATGGAGATCAGGTTATAGAGTCTGACACTAACTCCCTATACTGCCTAATACAACTCAGAGTCCTAGCGTAACTAAACTTGTACATAATATTCGACACATATCCAACAAACTTCACCTTGGCGAATATTCTGCCACCATTGAAGTCGTCCATGTGCGAACCTCCATGTACACCTGACTTGAGTTGTTCCTTCGCCGCTCCACGAGTGCTGCCTGACGAGTCTCATTACAGACCCACCGCAAACAAGAGCCTCCGCTATCCCCGCAACTTCATCCACGCCCTTGCTGATTCGGAAGCACGCCCTTCGACTTTCCTCCCTTCAATGCAAGAATACATTTTTTTTGCATTAAATTTGTGATGAGTTTGACCCGACGTTGGTGTTATATACAGTGATTCATCCCCATATTTCATTTCTGGGAGAGATCCATCCATCCAACCAAAAGCTGATCAGACGTTGCTTATTTGTAGCTGACAGATCCATGCTCTACAAGTTTCTTTTTAGGAACTGCGGTTTAATAAAAAAAATTAGGGAAGTCAGCCTAATTAAGCTGAAAAGAATAATAAGTTCAATTGTAGTGTAGTTGTCTAGAACAGGACAAATCCACACACACATGATTGTTCACATGTCATGTCTGTCTCAAAAGTCACACAAGAATGGTAATGATAGACATAATTCTTTTATTGTATACTTAAATACACAGTCGCACAATATGAATACGTACAGAGTTTAGTGGACAATGTCTATGAAAGCCGTACTTGTCCTTGTACGAGTCATAAACTCCTCCCATCAGGCTACCTGTGTGTGTGTGTGTGTGTGTGTGTGGGGGGGGGGGGGGGGTGGGGATGTGCCATCACTATCATTTCAGCTTACCCGTTTCTATTTACGCGAAATGTCTAGTTTCGACCTTGTGCATCTTAAACATCTATCTCCCAAGCTACTCACTCTGTCCCATATTTAGAGTCGTTTTGGCACCACTAAAACGTCCATGTTCACAAATCCATGCATGCAACTGGACAGCACTGCAGTCGGTTCAAAGAATATTCAATGCACCTGATTTAATGCTTAAACAACACTTAGCTGTGAGGTAGTCAAAAGTCCTTTTGGTGGAGCAGTTGTGGCTTTTAAAGACAGCTCTCGCTGACATGTGGACCCCGTCTCTCCCCATCTTCTTCTAGCGCGTGCAAAGCAGGAGGCAAGGCTCAAATCGTCGGGGATGGGGGGCTCACCAGCCGCCGGAGCTGTGAGGGGGCTCGCCGGCCGCCGCAGCAGATGAGGCCGGCCGCCGGCCGCCGCAGCAGGGAGAGGCTCGCCGGCCGCCTCCACGCAAGGGAGCAGCTCGCCGGCCGCCTCCGCGCAAGGGAGCAGCTCGCCGGCCGCCTCCGCGCAAGGGAGCGGGGAGCGGCTGCGCGGGACGCTGTTGCGCAGGGTGCAGCTCGCCGGCCACCTCCGCGCAAGGGAGCGAGGGGCGCCCGCCAGGGACGCCGCTACGCAGGGGACATGCCGCGCAGGGGAGGGCCTCGCCCTCACTGCTGCGTAGGGTTCGGGGAGCGCCGCGCGGGGCGCCGCTACATGGGGGACGAGCCACGCAGGGGGGGCGGCGTCCTCGCCGGGCGCCGCCGCACAGGGGAGTGTGACGCCGCCGCACAGGGGAGTGTCCTCGCCAAGGACAAGCAGCGCGGGGGAGCGTCCTCGCCGGGCTCCGCCGCGCAGGGGAGCGGCCGCGTGGGAGGCCCAGGCACCTGTGACGGAGACGGAGAGGGAGGATCGCCGGAGGATCTCACCGGCCGTGGAGGTGCTCGCCGGAGGATCTCGCCGGAGGGCTGCCCATGCGTTCTCTGTCTCACGAGCGACGAAGGGAAAATGAAAGAACATAAGTGAACTGGTACACACATAACCAGTGGCAGTGGTGTAATTTTTTACCCCAAAAGCCAGTGAAAGCAGGGGGTAGAGGTGCTTTTGAGTTTGTACTATGATAAAAGCTGGCTTTTGCCCAAAACAGCTTTAGCATTTAGTCCCTTTGGTTGGGCTTTTGGCTTTTGGGGGCAAAAGCCATAGCCAAAAGCCCAACCAAACACACCCTAAAAAAGCGGACTGAGCAAGTATAACCGAGGGATGGTCGATTTTAAAAAGAGGATGGTCGTTGAAGTTAGTCTAAAACACGGATATCAATGACAATGAACACCCAATCCATCTTAGTAATGTATAATGGGCAAAAGAGAGTAACAACTTGCTTCCTCTTCTCCATTTGTGGTAAATTGCACCTTGAAAACCTTTCAACACCAACCTGCACATAGAATTCAGATACTAGAAGTTGCAACGTTCCAAAACCCTCTTAAAATTTGATGTAAGGGCCTCTTGAGCATCAAAAAGTTGATCTGCGGGAGCATGGTGGACCTAACTGAAAGATGAGGGAAGTGAGAAGGTGATGTAATCTGCACAAAATAATTTCGTTACAAAAAAGATACAGGGCAAAAGAATCGTTGAGAACCACGTTGGACTATTCTCTTGATTGGTGCCCCCCCCCCCCGACCCCGAGCGCTCCCGTCGGTGATTCGGGGCAAACCGCGAGCGCCACCCCGCATCCCCACCTCACGCCGGTCCGGCCGCCGCCGTCGCCCCTCCTTGCAACGGCGGCGGCCAGCAAGGCGGGCTGCACAACCGGCTCCCCTACTCCTCCCTCTCCGGCCCCCCCTGCTCCTCCCTGCCCACTCCTCAGTCTTCCTCCCTCCACCTCAATGCTCGGGCGAGGTGCGGCCGGCGGCTGGATCCGTGCCACCCTTGGCCGGATGTAACCACCCCCTCCCGTATCTAGTGTCTGGTAGTGAACAGACGGCGGCTGGCGAGGCAGACCGGCGGTGGCCACCAGCCAATCCGGCCTCCGAGGCTGGATCTGGCCTGTAACACCTCCAGTGTTAAGCACTAATTAAACTACTCTAATCATGTCATCATTTGCATAAGCACATGATCATGTGATTGTTAGTACTAGGGAATGTTTGGTTTGATTAGTTGCAATTAATTATATGTTTAGGATGATTATTGGCTTAAGGTGTGCAAGCAAAATTATTCCAAAGTGCTAGCTAGGTTGATTATTTGAATTTGGTGCTTTGAGATGATTTATGCAGAAAAATATTTCAAGAAACTTTCCTTTTGGGACCAATTTATGAAAATGTGTTCTAGGGCTTCATTTTGAGTAAAACAGTGCTAATGGGTTTAAAAATATTAGTTTTAAAAGTCTTTTTCAAAACTGATTTTTGAATCTCCCAAACCAAGCCGAATTAGCAAAAGTCGTAGTTGGGAAAGTTTTTCATCTCAAAATTTTGAGAAACTTTCATGTTGAAAGTTTTTCCTAATTCGGGATATTTTGGGAGCTACAAGGAATTTGAATTTGCTGTTTGAATTGGAGAGGGGATGGGACCCACCTGTGAACGTCCCCCTCCCCTCATCTTCTTCCTCGCGGCGACGGTGTCCGGGCCGACGCGCGCCACGCGGCGTCCGTACGCCGGCGCCCGCCCGTGCTCGCTGTGTGGCCGCCGGGATCGGCTGCGGCGCGCCACAGGACGGGCCACACCACCACCGCGCGCCCAGCTGTCGCCACCACGGCCCTCGGGCCCACGCGTCAGCGGCCGCCCGTCGGAGTCGACGGCCGCCATGCGGCGCGAGCCGCCTGCCTCGCCTCCTCCCTCACACGGCCGCCTGCCCGAAACGGAAAGGGGACAGGGTCGCGTCCCATCCGCCTTCAATCCCCTGTCGCCCACTCACTCTTCCTCCTTCCTCCCTCTTTCTTCTTCCTCCGGTTCGCCATGGCCGCCGCCGAGCTCACCTCCGCCTAGCGCTCGAGCCAGCCGGCCATTTTCAAAGCTGAGGGCAGCATCGTGCTCGCCGCCCTCCGCTCCACCCTCGCCGACCTTCTTTTCCCCAAAACCCTCGAGGTAGCGCCGCCATTTCCTCCATCTCTTGCGCGCGGGGCCGCCGCCGCCATGGCGCTCCGGCGAGCCATCGCCGCGCCATCTTCCCTTGCCTTCACCTGCATTGGCGCGCACATGCACCGCATGACCAAGCTCAAGCTTCACGTAGAAGATGGTGGCGTGCGGAGCTCGGACGAGCCGCGTCCGCGGTTCGCCGGCGAGCTTCCGGCCGCCACTTCGGCGTGCTCTAGGCTAGACGCGGGCCGCCGTTTCCCGCGTTTCTTGGTCAGGGCTTGCTCAAGGGAGCAAGGCCGAGCCCGTAGGCTAGATGATGGCGATCGACATGGCTCCGGTGGGCCGCTCGCCGTCGAGCGCCGCCACCGCCCGCTGTCGGACCTTGCCGTTGCGATTCCGGCCGCTAGGGCCCACGATTCTTGGTGCGCTGGATGCGCGAAGCCGAGGCGCGTCAGATGGCGTCCGTGGTTGCGCCAGAGGACCGCCGCCGGCGAAGCTCCGTCGCGCGCCGCCGCCGTCCTCTGCCCGGTGCGGCCGGCCGACAAAAGGACCCGTCCCTGCGGGGCCCGGCGCGAGCGAGCGCGGGGTGCTCGTGGTCGGGTGCACCTAGCTTTTTCACATGAGCCTCGGTACACTTGGGGTACCCATAGCAGTTTAGGTTGATTTTCAGAAAAAGGAAAATAGGTTTTCCAGTTTTGGTTTTGATCTTCCAAAATTCATATCTCAGTCTTTTTGAGTCCAAATGGGGTGATTCAAATTGGGTTATTTTTCTTATGAGCAGTAGATTTTGTAGAAAATATGAGATGAGACTTTTGGCATACTTTTCTGTAGAACTTTATTTAATTCTTTGCTATGGCATTTTTCTTTAGAAATTCATAGTAAATCACCTATTGATTAGAAAAATGTGAGACCTACTTTGTTAGGCTAGTTTTGATATGCTTGATCTGTATGAGCTCTTGCATGGTCCTGTTATATGGAAAATTTTAGAGTTGTTGTTCAAGTGCTATGAATGTCACCAAGTTTATTTAATTCATAATTAATTCATGCTTTGTCCAATGCTGATGAAATTTGATATGCCCTGTTTTTAGTTCATACTTTAGACCTACATGTCACTGGTTGTTGATCTGGAGCACTTTGGTAGTACAAAGTATTTTCAGGTGCCCTGTTTAGTACTGCCTTGTGATTTTTGTGTAGGACAAAGTACTTACTGTTTTGAGTTGAATTTTCTGTGGTAGGCTTATTTGAACATGTCTTAGCTACTGTAATTTTTAGGGAATTATCTGTACTGTCTAGGTAGGACTTGCTGTTGTAGCCTACTCCTTTTTTATCAGGTTATGAAACTTGTTTTGCATGAAGGATGGTACACTTAGCTTGAATGTGATATATTGCTGCTGTATACTTGATCATGACATCATTATATCATCCCTACAGCAACACTTGTATTTATATTTCGGCATTGCTCCATACAGGATCGCTAGGCAACAACCCGCAGCACGAGGAGCAGGACGTGGAGGATCCTCAGGAGCCCGAGCTGCAGGAGGTAGCCGAGGAAGAGGTTCTAGAAGCTGATCTTCCTGACTGTCCTAACCATGTGCCCAGCTCGTTTGTCAAAGGCAAGCCCCGGTGCATCCTCCTATGTTTCCGCAATGTTTTAAATTTGAGTCCTTTGTTTATTATGATGCATTACGTTATAGGCGTTGATTTGGAACCCTAGAGATGCACTAGGACTACCCTGCTACCATAACTATCCTATTATTAGGTTGAGGTTTTCGATATTGCTTAGCTTGCTAACTAGGCGGTAGAAGCCGAGTGATCGACTATCACTCGTGAATGGTAGGTGTTACTACCCCTGGATTGATGATCATGTTGGTAGGTTGTAGAACATAACCTTGTGGCCATGATGAAATCACCTCTAATATATCATGGCACATGAGCATCCTCGGATCATTTTGAACAGTGCCTCACATATAGCTGGAAGGGCGGGGGTGCCCAACCGTGAAGCCTTGAATCTACTTGGGCCGGGTTTCAACTTCCAGGTATCCATGCCGGCGATCGGGGTGGTAGTAAACAAGGTGCCCGGTCGTGAGTCCTTAAGATGGGGCGGTGTCATTTGATGGGCACGCTTACCTGTTGGCTGCCAGGAGTTTCCTTGGTCATGGTGATGAGTTGTTGATCCCGCGTTTCCTGAGTAGATCATGGTGACCGTCACTCACTCGCGGTGAGTGTGGTTTGTGTGATGGAATATTCGCCACTGGGTTTGCAATCGATTATAATCGCCATCGGTCTGGATAGCGACTAACTTGACCGAGCGATTCTGATGCCGCAAATAAGATTTGAAATGCGAGTTGGTTATGTTCTCCACATGATGGTTTAATGAATATTCAATCAAAGTGGTGTTGGTTAATAGATTGATTGCTTCTACTAAAATGTTGACTAGTGCAGGATGCTAACTTAGCATGGATAGGTAATTACCTAAAGAGATAAGTGTTGACGGTCGTTAACTCATAAAATTTACCGTCAACTTAGCATGCAAATGGACCTATTCATAATTACTTGATAGATATAGGGTTACCACTGACAGAATTCCACGAGTTTTGGTGAATATCTATTTCTGCAGGGTGACAGCTGAAAACTACCCAAGATGGCCCACATGTCGGGTTTACATAGAGAGAAAGACCGAACGGGTGAAAAAGTATAATCTAGAAGACTCCAGAAGGCAACACCTGAAACCTGGGGCCCACCTGGCACTGGCCAGGGTCGGCCGACCAGGGAGGGGAGTCGGCCGACTCCCCAGCTCCCCCAATCAGGTGGAGTCTCGCGGATCCTGCCTCCACCGACTTTGAAGATCAATAATTATCGTCCATTTAGGTCGGTTTGATCCGAGGGCTGTGGTTAATCCTAGGGGGCTATATAAGCAGAGCCCCTGGCCCCGGGTGAAACCTAATTCATTCTCCTATTCATTCAAGACTTCAATCCGAGAGAGAGAGAGTTAGATAGAGAAGGGTCCCTCGAATGGATCTATCTCTATAGGGTATTAGTATCAAGAGAGACGAGAGAGTATAGAGTGGAGGTAGATTTGGAGGAAGCCCGGCCTGTCGGTGTCTCCTCTCCAGTGTACCTGCGGGATCAAGTCTCCTAACCCGAGGCTTGGTTTCAAAATCATTTGGCAATTCAACTTCTAATACTAGTAAGTTCGTTGTTATTATTGTTCTTTGGTTTACAAGTTTACTTTATTCGCTTCGCGTTGGGAATAGAGTAATCGTTCTTTAGCATAAGCGTGGTGCTTAGGCTAGGTTCACTTGTAGATGCTCCCTATCCGTAGGAACCGTGGTAGTAGTGAGGGAAGTGACAATCCCTTTATTACCTTTGTAATCCACTTCCCGTTGGTAGGTAAGGTAGGTCCTTTGTGCCCGGTTTAGCATCCTCTCGTGGTGTCTATTCCTCGGTACCCCCTTAGAACAAGAGTCTCAAAGCTTGCCATAGGTTGGAAGAAGACTCGACGAAGGAGTTCTCTCTATATCGCTTAATTCTCACTTGACTAGCGGCCCGGGGTAGTAGTAAAGATCGGGTTAGTCTATTGCACGTTTTCTCCTAGCGGATAAAAACAAATATGATACTCAGGACTTATCTCCCGGGTGAAGTGCTCACCGATATCCGTGCGCTTGCGGATTATTTCTCTTTGATTCTTTCGTGTGCGTATCTAGTGTCAACAATAAGCTAGATAGTCTTTTATCACTAATCGAAGATTTAAAAGCTCATCTTTTGGCAAAGAAAGGAGTCAGCTAACCCACATACAGCCTGGCATCCACCAAAGAGTCTTTATTTTCTTTTAGACGGTTAAGTCTTGCTGAGTACAATGTACTCAGGGCGCAATTCCCAATTGTTGTTGCAGATGGGGAAATGTTTTATGGCTATTGCCCGACCTGTCTCCATCCTGCCGTCGGAGATGAGTAGATCGTGGGCATGATCATTCCAGTTGTCGCATCCCTTTCTTTTGTGGAGTATGATGAAGGACATGGCACTATGTTTCTAAAAACATTTGGAGTGTGTTTGAGATCATGTTAATCTATTTGCTTCCGCACTATGTTGAGAACTTGGTTTGTAATAACTAAAGTATGCTATGTAATATCCATTTGAGAACTTTTATGTAATAATTATGGATGGTATTTCGTTGGGCCTTTACCGGTCCGGGATGTTACTTGATGTTTGTGCGAAAATCCTTCGTGGTTTTCTCGGACTACCGGGCTGGTTTGGTTACTAAGTTCTAATTAAGTTGCCACGTCGGCTTGATTAGTGCTTCGTAATTAAATTAGTTGGTCGGTTCTGTCACAGTGGCATCAGCTCCCGGTTCAATGAAACACTGTTCATGATTATCTACTTATAAAAAGTTTTTGCTTTACAAAAACTATTTGAAAGCTTTAGACACCTAAACAACCATATGATAGGTTTTTGAAAAGGTGTTGAGTTTTCAAAACTATCTGTGCCAAGGTCCGATCAACTCCATTATGCCCAGTTAAGGACTATTAGGTGGCTATCTAACAGGCTAACTGAGGGAATGCATCATATTTTCTTTTGTCGCGCTCATACACGGTAGTTTTGTATGGGAGCCATTCACTTGAATGGTTATGTTTGGTTTCAATCGCCTCTACGCCCAAGGTAAGGGAAGTTGTGAGAGCATGATTGGATACACTGCCAATCTAGGTGAGAGCTTATATGACACTGAAGTATCTACATGTTTCACACATGTTTATATGAAAGTGTCCCATGTGCGGGATGCCGTCTTCTGACGTTGCTTGGGTTTAGCGTGCACCTACATGCAGGGATATCAGGGGATATACCTGTGTGGCGGAGGGTGTTGAATAGGAGTTGTATTGAATCGGTGATTTGGCCTTATTCTTAAGGTGCTGAATTTCTGGACGTCGAATGCATTCATGGGGAATGGGCTGAAATGAATTTTCTGGAGGTACACTAACCACGCGAACGTGTAGTACGCTTGTTGTCCCGTATGTTGAGAGAACGTGATTTATGCCACCGACTAAACGTATTAGTACTAGTGAGTGAGAACGTTTCGAACGCGCATACATCATGAATTATAAAATTTTGCTCATGTCATTCATTACATATGCTCCTTTCCTTATGCAAAATTTTGTTGCTGAAAGTTACAGTAAAAATTGTGCTCACTAGGGGAATAAAATTTATTTTCAGATGGCTCGGACTAAACAGACGGCACGCAAGAGTACCCGTGCACCTGACACTCCTCGTGTGTCCCTTCCCGCAGGTAGCGCTCTTGTCATCTGCAGGAGGCCGGATAGCTACAGCCGGATGTCCAGCAAGTTCCTCAAGCAGGGTGGCTTGCCCACTCTGCTATGGAGGATCATGTATGCTGCCGGCTATCCTGATGTCAGCTACCCGCGCTACTACTGGAACGACGAGGCAGTGCAGGAGCGTGGCTATGCCACCGTGTCTGTTGAGGTTCCATCTTTGGGGCTTAACAGTCGCTGGCGTGGCTGGTCACAGTTGGGTGAGGGTATTGATACCTTCCGTGCAGCAGAGGACACGGCTTTTCGTGTGCTTTGTCGGGATGGTAGCCGAGATGCCCGATGAGCTTCGGATCTTGCACCAGGCGTCTTTCCTTCGGCGACCCCCACTCCACCAAGTGGAGCGAAAGAAGGGCAAGGCACCGGTGGCGGCCGCCAGAGTCCGAGAGCAGCAGGTCCACCGCTCAGAGTGTGGTCTTCTCCCTCATGAAGGCCTACTCTGACATGGAGGATCTTGCTCTTGAGAGGCTTGATCGGCTGGAGAATGTCAAGGAGGAGCATGAGGTCAAGATCTAGGAGTATGAGGAGAAGATGGCTGCTATGGAGACTGAGTATGAGGACAGGCTGAAGGTGATGAAGGAGCGGCTGGATAACCGCAGTGCTGCTCTTCAGAGCACTGAGGATACCCTAGCTGAGATAGTGAGGCAGCGGAATGTAGCCTGGTCCGAGAATGAGAGCCTGAGGAATGAGAGGCGCAACCTCAGTCATGAGCTTTAGCACAAGGAGATGTACCTGGACAGCGTGCGCGAGGAGCTTCACCGCAGGCACTATGCTGAGGAGGAGTCTTCTCGCCACAGTGGTGCTGACAGTCACAAGGTTAACATGCAGGTGGACTAGAGCGTTCGTAGTGAGATGACTAGGCTAGTGTAGTCCGCTAGTTCCTAGGGGTTTTCTTTTGTGCGACCTAGAGCCGTGTCATGGGGTTGTAATAATGGTACGCTTTTATGATCATGTGATGTAACCGAGCACTTGTAGAAAGTCCAGTGTATGTATGCTGGCAAGACTGTGGTTGTTGACTTGACAGTACGCTATGTTTCGACTTAATATTATTGTTAGCACAGTTGTGATGTGGAAATGAATTATTATGTCCGTACGAATGATCGATTGAATTTTATATTCTCTCCATATTATTCTGTGCGGCATGATTGTTACATTTATTACCATTATATCCAACTCCTAATGGTGAGAAAATATTATTGTTGGCATATGCAGATGGTGTACACTCGTAGTGCAGCTGCTAACCAAGGTGCCAGTGGCAGTGGCGGTAGTGGCCGAGGTGTTCCCATTGGCGCTGGTCGTGGTGTTCCCATTGGTGGGGGCGGTCGTGGCAGGGGTCATGCTGGAGAAGAAGCGCATGGTGCGCCACCTCCTCCTCCTCACACTGCGAAACAGTTCTACCAGCAGTTCATGGGGAGTCAGCGCAACATTGAGGAGCTTCTGCGTGCAAACTTCCATAACAACTACATGCATCATCAGAATCTGGGACCCCAGCCCAATCAGTACAGTGACTTCAAGGACTTTATGGATACCAAACCGCCTACCTTCAAGATGACATCTGATCCCATAAAGGTCGATGCTTGGATTGCCAGCATGGAAGAGAAGTTCGCTCTGCTCAGGCTAACTGAAGATCTCAAGGTCACATATGGAGCACACATGTTAGAGGATGAGGCTCAGCTTTGGTGGAGGCAGCACCGTACCACCTTCCCTGAAGGCCAGCCCATCACTTGGAACATGTTTGTTCATGATTTTCGTGCTACTCATGTTCCAGCTGCTGTGATTGCTAGGAAGAAGGCGGAGTTCCACAATCTGACTATGGGGACTCGCTCTGTGTCAGATTATCACTACCAATTTAACAGCTTGTCCCGCTACGCTCCTGAACTTGTGAACACTGATGAGCTCAAGATAGAAGCATTCAAGAGGGGTCTGAGTACTAAGCTAATGAAGACTACGGGTACTTCTACCCGTGTGACATTCAATGACTTCTACAATGATTGCTTAATTCAAGAGAACCAGAACAACCTGCACGCAGCTTCCAAGAACCGCAAGAGGGCCAATGAAGGTGGTTCCTCTCAGCAGAGGGCTCCACCACCACAACGCTATCCGTTCCGTGCTCAGGGTCAGAGGTTCAAACCTCCACCCAGGAAGAACTGGCCTGCGCAGGGAGCTCGGTTTCCGTAAAGCTTTCGGGACACTGTCAATCGGAATAAGCGAGGCGGACCCGGTGCGCGGGGGCAAAGAATGTACCTTATGGGCCATGCTACAACTGTGGGCAGAATGGTCACTTCAGCAGGTTCTGTCCGCAACCCAGGAAGCAGATCTCAGCGCGTGCACACCTGACCTCGATTGAGGAAATCCTATCTGGAGAGCCCGTGACGGGGTATGTTTCCTGTCAACGAGATTCCTCTTTGCAGCTCTATTTGATACTGGTTTATCGCATTCGTTTATGAGTGAAACATTTGCACTACAACATGACCAGAAAATAACTGAACTGGGAATAGAGTTTCGTGTGAGCTCAGCTGGGGCTGACATTAGCACGAAACGAATAGTTCAAGGAGCAAGTCTAGATTTAGAAGATTGGAGGTTCCAGCTGAATTTAATCATTCTACCCGGACTAGGTGTGGATGTGATTGTGGGGATGAGTTGGATGCACTTTTGGGGAGTAGTGCTAGACACAACCAATAGAATGATCTCGATCTGGAAACCTCTTGGTGAGGGGACCATCCAGATCTCTTTACCTAAGAAGACCAAATTAGAAAGGATTAGCTATGCTACAAAAACCATTCCACTTGAGGGAATCCCAGTAGTGAGTGAGTTCCCGGACGTGTTTTCGGAAGACTTGCCAGGCTTGCCGCCTGACCGAGAGGTAGAATTCCGTATTGAACTGCTACCCGGAACGGCTCCTATCTGTAGGAGACCGTACAGAATGCCTCCCGATGAGTTGAAAGAGCTTAAGGAACAGTTGAATGACTTGCTTGCTAAGGGTCTGATTCGTCCCAGTACTTCTGAATTGGGTAGCCCAGCTTTGTTTGTGAAAAAGAAGGATAAGCCACTGCGCATGTGCGTAGACTACCGTATGCTGAATGCTGCTACGGTGAAGAACAAATACCCTTTGCCTTGGATTGACATTTGGTTTGACCAATTGTCCAAGGCAAAAGTGTTTTCTAAGATAGATTTGAGGTTCGGCTATCATCAAATCAAAATTAGACCGGAAGATATACCCAAGACAGCTTTCTCCACGAGATATGGGTTGTATGAGTATTTGGTTATGTCGTTTGGGCTAACCAACGCTCCGTCGTATTTCATGCTACTCATGAATACAGTCTTCATGCCTGAACTTGATAGATTTGTTGTGGTGTTTATCGATGATATCCTCGTATACTCTGAAAACGAGGAGGATCAGGCGAAGCACTTGAGGATTGTGTTAGAAAGGCTAAGAGAGCACCAGTTGTATGCGAAGTTCAAAAAGTGTGAGTTCTGGATGAGGAAAGTGCAGTTCCTAGGTCATGTCCTGTCAGATGAGGGGATAACGGTAGATCCCGCTAACATTGCCAAAGTATTAGAATGGGAATCTCCGAAGTCAGTACATCAAGTGCGGAGTTTCCTCGGGTTAGCCGGATATTATCGCCGGTTCATCCCAGGATTCTCCAAGATTGCAAAGCCTATGACTAACCTGCTCCAGAAAGATGAAAAGTTTGTGTGGACCGATAAGTGCGAAGCAGCTTTCCGCACCTTGCGGGAACTGTTGACCACTGCCCCAGTTCTTGCTCAACCTGACATAGAAAAGCAGTTTGATGTATACTGCGATGCATCGGGTATTGGACTGGGATGTGTGCTAATGCAAGAGGGTCGAGTCATAGCTTATGCCTCGAGACAGTTGAAGAAACATGAGCAGAATTACCCTACGCATGATCTAGAGCTAGCTGCCGTGGTACATGCATTAAAGATATGGAGACATTACCTCCTTGGTAATGTTTGCAATATATATACTGACCACAAGAGTTTAAAGTACATCTTTACTCAGAGTGAGCTGAACATGAGGCAACGCAGATGGTTAGCACTGATAAAAGATTACAATCTTAAGCTGCAATACCACCCTGGTAAAGCAAATGTAGTGGCAGATGCATTAAGCCGGAAGTCACATTGTCAGGCAATGCGACCTTTGCTTGCTGACAATTTCGACTTTATGCATCCAGTCATTGCGAAGAACATTCAGTTAAGCTGTGAAATTGAAAGCAAGATCAAAGAGGGTCAAAAAACTGATAGCATGATGGAGACATTTAAGAAGAAGCTAGAAACTCAACCATCTCGAAGGCTTACAGTTGATAACCACGGAGTTTTGTGGTTCGATAACCGTTTGGTTGTACCACGAAATTCTGAGATCAGAAAGCTTGTCATGGATGAAGCGCACCTCTCCAAGTTGACCATACACCCTGGCAGTAGCAAGATGTTTCACAGTCTGAAGGCCAGATTTTGGTGGCCTCATATGAAGAGAGAAATAGCTGAATACGTTGCAAAGTGTGATGTGTGTTGTAGAGTCAAGGCTGTGCATCTGAAACCGAGTGGTTTCTTACAACCGTTATCTATACCTGAGTGAAAATGGGAAGAAATCAGTATGGATTTCATCACAGGATTGCCCATGTCATCAAAGGGCAATGATTCAATATGGGTAATTGTTGACCGTCTCACAAAGTCAGCGCACTTTATTCCGGTCAACACCACCATGAGAGCTCCGCATTATGCTGATGTGTACATTAAAGAAATCGTTAGATTGCATGGCATACCAAAGAAGATAGTATCTGACAGGGGAACGCAGTTTATGTCACATTTCTGGGGACAAATGCAGAAAGAGCTAGGTACTGAGTTAGTCCATAGTTCTGCTTATCATCCGCAGACCTCTGGACAAACTGTACGTGTGAATCAAATATTAGAAGATTTGCTGCGAGCTTGTGTGTTGTCATTCAAGGGTTCATGGGAGAAATGGTTACCACTAGCAGAATTTGCATATAACAATGGGTACCAAGAAAGTATCAAGATGGCACCATTTGAGGCATTGTATGGCAAAAGTTGCCGAACACCGTTGAGTTGGGTTGAAACTGGAGACAGAAGATACTATGGGGTAGATTTTATTCAAGAGGCTGCTGAAACTGTTCAGATCATTAGAAAGCATATGGCAGCGGCACAGTCGAGACAGAAAATCTATGCTGATCAGAAGCGGAGATCCGAAACATATAATGTGGGGGACTTTGTGTATCTCAAAGTGTCCCCAATGAAGAAAGTGAAACGCTTTGGGGTTAAGGAGAAGTTAGCACCTCGGTATGTAGGACCGTTTAAAATTCTAGAAAGAAAGAGCGAAGTAGCATATCAATTAGAATTGCCAGTCCAGTTGGGAACAGTCTTTCCTGTCTTTCATGTGTCCCAACTTAAGAAATGTATTCAAGTGCCGGAAGAACAAGTCAAGATCACCGACATAAAGCTGCAGTCCGACCTCACCTACGAAGAAGAACCTATCAAGCTTCTGGATGTTAAGGAACGAGTGACCCGGAACCGTGCTGTTACCACCTACAAGGTATGCTGGAGCCATCATGACGACGGTGATGCAACATGGGAAACCGAAGAATACCTCAAGGCTGCCTATCCCAAGTTCCACGAGCACTGGTTACTTCACGCAAATCTCGGGACGAGATTTCTTTTAAGGGGGGTAGGGCTGTAACACCTCCAGTGTTAAGCACTAATTAAACTACTCTAATCATGTCATCATTTGCATAAGCACATCATCATGTGATTGTTAGTACTAGGGAATGTTTGGTTTGATTAGTTGCAATTAATTATATGCTTAGGATAATTATTGGCCTAAGGTGTGCAAGCAAAATTATTCCAAAGTACTAGCTAGGTTGATTATTTGAATTTGGTGCTTTGAGATGATTTATGCAGAAAAATATTTCAAGAAACTTTCCTTTTGGGACCAATTTATGAAAATGTGTTCTAGGGCTTCATTTTGAGTAAAACAAAGTGCCAATGGGTTTAAAAATATTAGTTTTAAAAGTCTTTTTCAAAACTGATTTTTGAATCTCCCAAACCAAGCTGAATTAGCAAAAGTCATAGTTGGGAAAGTTTTTCATCTCGAAATTTTGAGAAACTTTCATGTTGAAAGTTTTTCCTAATTCGGGATATTTTGGGAGCTACAGGGAATTTAAATTTGCTATTTGAATTGGAGAGGGGGTGGGACCCACCTGTCAGCGTCCCCCTCCCCTCATCTTCTTCCTCACGGCGACGGTGTCCGGGACGACGCGCGCCACGCGGCGTCCGTACGCCAGCGCCCGCCCGTGCTCGCTGTGTGGCCGCCGGGATCGGCTGCGGCGCGCCACAGGACGGGCCACACCACCACCGCGCGCCCACCTGTCGCCACCACGGCCCTAGGGCCCACGCGTCAGCGGCCGCCCGTCGGAGTCGACGGCCGCCACGCGGCGCGAGCCGCCTGCCTCGCCTCCTCCCTCACGCGGCCGCCTGCCCGAAACGGAAAGGGGACAGGGTCCCATCCCGTCCGCCTTCAATCCCCTGTCGCCCACTCACTCTTCCTCCTTCCTCCCTCTTTCTTCTTCCTCCGGTTTGGCATGGCCGCCGCCGAGCTCACCTCCGCCTAGCGCTCGAGCCAACCGGCCGTTTTCAAAGCTGAGGGCAGCATCGTGCTCGCCGCCCTCCGCTCCACCCTCGCCGACCTTCTTTTCACCAAAACCCTCGAGGTAGCGCCACCATTTCTTCCATCTCTTGCGCACGGGGTCGCCGCCGCCATGGCGCTCCAGCGAGCCATCGCCGCGCCGTCTTCCCTTGCCTTCACCTGCATTGGCGCGCACATGCACCGCATGACCAAGCTCAAGCTTCGCGTAGAAGATGGTGGGGTGCGGAGCTCGGACGAGCCGCGTCCGCGGTTCGCCGGCGAGCTTTCGGCCGCCACTCCGGCGTGCTCTAGGCTAGACGCGGGCCGCCGTTTCCCGCGTTTCTTGGGCAGGGCCTGCTCAAGGGAGCAAGGCCGAGCCCGTAGGCAAGATGATGGCGATTGACATGGCTCTGGTGGGCCGCTCGCCGTCGAGCGCCGCCACCGCCCGCTGTCGGACCTTGCCGTTGCGATTCCGGCCGCTAGGGCCCACGATTCTTGGTGCGCTGGATGCGCGAAGCCGAGGCACGTCAGATGGCGCCCGTGGTTGCGCCAGAGGACCGCCACCAGCGAAGCTCCGCCGCGCGCCGCCGCCGTCCTCTGCCCGGTGCGGCCGACAGGTGGACCCCGTCCCCTGCGGGGCCCGCTGGCAGAGCGAGCGCGGTGTGCTCGTGGTCGGGTGCACCTAGCTTTTTCACCCGAGCCTGGGTACACTTGGGGAACCCATAGCAGTTTAGGTTGATTTTCAGAAAAAGGAAAATAGGCTTTCCAGTTTTGGTTTTGATCTTCCAAAATTCATATCTCAGTCTTTTTGAGTCCAAATGGGGTGATTCAAATTGGGTTATTTTTCTTATGAGCAGTAGATTCTGTAGAAAATATGAGATGAGACTTTTGGCATACTTTTTTGTAGAACTTTATTTAATTGTTTGCTATGGCATTTTTCTTTAGAAATTCATAGTAAATCACCTGTTGATCAGAAAAATGTGAGACCTACTTTGTTAGGCTAGTTTTGATATGCTTGATCTGTATGAGCTCTTGCATGGTCCTGTTATATGGAAAATTTTAGAGTTGCTGTTCAAGTGCTATGAATGTCACCAAGATTATTTAATTCATAATTAATTCATGCTTTGTCCAATGCTGATGAAATTTGATATGCCCTGTTTTTAATTCATGCTTTAGACCTACATGTCACTGGTTGTTGATCTGGAGCACTTTGGTAGTACAAAGTATTTTCGGTGCCCCGTTTAGTACTGCCTTGTGATTTTTGTGTAGGACAAAGTACTTACTGTTTTGAGTTGAATTTTCTGTGATAGGCTTATTTGAACATGTCTTAGCTATTGTAATTTTTAGGGAATTATCTGTACTGTCCAGGTAGGACTTGCTGTTGTAGCCTACTCCTTTTTTATCGGGTTATCAAACTTGTTTTGCATGAAGGATGGTACACTTAGCTTGAATGTGATATATTGCTGCTGTATACTTGATCATGACATCATTACATCATCCCTACAGCAACACTTGTATTTATATTTCGGCATTGCACCATACAGGATCGCTAGGCAACAACCCGCAAAGACGAGGAGCGGGACGTGAGGATCCTCGGGAGCCCGAGCTGCGGGAGGTAGCCGAGGAAGAGGTTCCGAAGCTGATCTTCCCGACTCGTCCTAACCACGTGCCCGGCTCGTTTGTCAAAGGCAAGCCCCGGTGCATCCTCCTATGTTTCCGCAATGTTTTAAATTTGAGTCCTTTGTTTATTATGATGCATTACGTTATAGGCGTTGATTTGGAACCCTAGAGATGCACTAGGACTACCCTGCTACCATAACTATCCTATTATTAGGTTGAGGTTTTCGATATTGCTTAGCTTGCTAACTAGGCGGTAGAAGCCGAGTGATCGACTATCACTCGCGAATGGTAGGTGTTACTACCCCTGGATTGATGATGATGTTGGTAGGTTGTAGAACATAACCATGTGGCCATGATGAAATCACCTCTAATATATCATGGCACACGAGCATCCTCGAATCATTTTGAACAGTGCCTCACATATAGCTGGAAGGGCGGGGGTGCCCAACCGCGAAGCCTTGAATCTACTTGGGCCGGGTTTCAACTTCCAGGTATCCATGCCGGCGATGGGGGTGGTAGTAAACAAGGTGCCCGGTCGTGAGTCCTTAAGATGCGGCGGTGTCATTTGATGGGCACGCTTACCGGTTGGCTGCCGGGAGTTTCCTTGGTCATGGTGATGAGTTGTTGATCCCGCGTTTCCTGAGTAGATCGTGGTGACCGTCACTCACTCTGGCCAGTGAGTGTGGTTTGTGTGATAGAATATTCGCCAGCTGGTTTGCAATCGATTATAATCGCCATCGGTCCTGGATAGCGACTAACTTGACCGAGCAGTTACGGTGCCGCAAATAAGATTTGAAATGCGAGTTGGTTATGTTCTCCACATGATGGTTTAATGAATATTCAATCAAAGCGGTGTTGGTTAATAGATTGATTGCTTCTACTAAAATGATGACTAGTGCAGGATGCTAACTTAGCATGGATAGGTAATTACCTAAAGAGATAAGTTAGAGAGTCTTTTATCACTAATCGAAGATTTAAAAGCTCATCTTTTGGCAAAGAAAGGAGTCGGCTAACCCACATACAGCCTGGCATCCACCAAAGAGTCTTTATTTTCTTTTAGATGGTTAAGTCTTGCTGAGTACAATGTACTCAGGGCGCAATTCCCAATTATTGTTGCAGATTGGGAAATGTTTTATGGCTATTGCCCGACCTGTCTCCGTCCTGCCGTCGGAGACGAGTAGATCGTGGGCACGATCATTCCAGTTGTCGCATCCCTTTCTTTTGTGGAGTATGATGAAGGACATGGTACTATGTTTCTAAAAACATTTGGAGTGTGTTTGAGATCATGTTAATCTATTTGCTTCCGCACTATGTTGAGAACTTGGTTTGTAATAACTAAAGTATGCTATGTAATATCTATTTGAGAACTTTTATGTAATAATTATGGATGGTATTTCGTTGGGCCTTTACCGGTCTGGGATGTTACTTGATGTTTGTGCGAAAATCCTTCGTGGTTTTCTGGACTACCGGGCTGGTTTGGTTACTAAGTTCTAATTAAGTTGCCACGTCAGCTTGATTAGTGCTTCGTAATTAAATTAGTTGGTCGGTTCTGTCACATGGCCCCTCTGATGGTGGCGGCAGCCCTGCTGGGCAGATTTGGGCCCTTTGGGCCAAGATCCGCCGCCGATGGCTCCGATGGTTCCCTGGCAGCCCCTGCTCGGGATGACAGTCGAAGGAGCGCCCAACACTGCACGCTCCTGCGACATCCCAAGTGGCGGTGGTGGGCTCGTTGGCTGAGTGTCCTCGTCCCCCGCACACCTGTCCTCGGTCGGTCGCGGTGTTCCGGCAGTCAGCGGGGTGACCGCCGCGTGTCGGCGGTCGACGTCCAGCCAGCGTGTAGCTACAGCCGACGACGACCGGTGAGAATGCCCCACCCCCAAGTTGCGTGTCTGGGTAGATGATGGTGGCACACAAACGTCATCACCTCCCTCGAGGCACCATCACTCCCTTTCCGTCAGCAGAGGTTGCCGGAGCAACTCGAACGAATGTTCTTTGGGTGGCCATCTCAACGAAGCTGGCGTCCGCGGGCGTCAGCCCCTTCCTGGATGCTCCGTTGATGCACCCTCGGCCCCTTCCTAGATGCTCCGTTGATGCACCCTCTACGCTCCTCTCTGCTCGTCCGTGGTCGCGCCTGCCTCCGGTTTCACTGCCGCTCCGCCATGGTCTCTCCCCCCATCTCGGATGTTGATGTGCCGATGTTCGCCGTCATCATCGCTTGATCCCCCGCGGCCCCCCCCCGGTCACCAACCGCGCTTGGCTCCACTCGAGTAGTCACCGCCGGCGCATCACACACCCGGCAGTGACTACTCGAGGTGGAGGCAAGCGCGAAGTACTGACCGAAGGTGAATTCTTCCTTGAAGTACTTCATGGCGGATCGGATCTAATCGTCAATCGCTTTTGCTTCCGTCCGCCAATGAAATTTCCTCTCCTCTCCAATCGGCCGCCGTACGTTGCCGGTGGAAGAAGAATCGACGATGATGAAGATGTAGCTGGTCTAGGCTGGGCTGTCTGGTTCCGGAAATAAGAAGCCCAAACCAATTATGCTACGGGGGCCCATTCCAATCACATACCTACAATCTGGCAGTGTAGCATATCCAACTAGTTGTCGACTTTGTGCTAAAAAAACAAAAACAAAAAAAAAACCCTAGTTGTCGACTTGTCTGTCGTCGCCACTTCTCACCAGTAATCCAATTTCCAGCAGTGCGTGTCGTTTTCGACGACACGAGAAGGCCTGTGTGCGCAGAGCAAGATTAGGACATCACCGGTAAACTCCCGCCGCACCACACTGATGTGACACCTTGAGCGTGGAGCAACCGCAAACTTTTGCCAAAAACTGTAATCCGACAAAAGGAAGTAAGTAAAGCAAACATTCGTAAAGAATCCAAGAATACGAATCATGAATGGATACATGCTCTTCAAAAAAGTGTTCTGCTACCTGAAATTTCTACATGACGTAATTGTGCGTCTATTCTTTGAGAGAAGACAAAATTCGGTACATGTGTGGCGTCAACCAACGTGAAAAAAAAAATCGGGCCACTAAGTCTTTTTTCTAGTGTGCTTGGTGACGACTCCATATTGGCTTGCTTGCACAGACAAGCCTAACACTAAAGTCATCCTGACGAGTCCCGCAATAGCGCCCGGGCCCACCAAACGGAGTCCGGCCAAATTCACTGTTGTAAATCATAGACTTTTATGAAAAAGTCTAAATCAGCCCCTGACCTATGGAGGCATGTCTACTTTATTTATGCATCAAAGTATAAAACCGGTTACTCAACACCCAGAAGTTTGCAAAACCAGTCAATTTGCCCCCTAAAATGGTTTTGCTAGGCGGTTTTGTTTGCGTGACAGTGGTTTTACTTGTGTGGCAGTCCAAGGTAGATATGTTGGCCACGCTGGCGCTTGGTCTTCCACATAGCAACAACACAATTGCGCGTCTTCTGTGCCAGAGTCGCCGAAGGCCTCCTTGGCGGGTCGCGCGTACCAGTGCCACCACCGACGCCAGCGCCCTGCACCGCATCGATAGCTGCGAAGGGCCCCGCGACAGCACCGCGTCATTTCTTTTTTCTTCATGTGGCGTTTTACTTCTTTTCATTTCCTTTATATATTATTTATATTTAGTTTGCTCATTTTTTTGACCTGAATTAATTATTTTATTTTAAAGTTTAAAATTTTGTTTCGTTTCTTTTGCTTAGATTCCCTTTCTCTTTTCTGTTTTATGTAGATTTATTTCCTTTTTCTAGTTTCATTTTGCTATAAAAGTTTTCATAAATTTGATTATTTCCTTATTCTTTTACAAAAAAATATTAGTGTTCATTTATGGTGTATATGTGGATATTGGCTTAGTATACATGTGATGTTCTATAGTGTATCGTCTAAAAATATTCACATAGTATACATGTGTACTAGTGATTCTTAGTATACATGTGATGTTCTACCACTGCATGTGTCGTACTCGTACATACCGCATAGCGAAATTTTCCTTTTCCGAAAGCAGGCAGGCCTGGCCCACTGTTTTTCTTGCATGTACTATTTCATTTGGAACCTTGGCAAGAAACTCGGCCTTCTGGGCCGGTTCCGATCCCAGGCCGGTACACCTCACTTTGGCCCATTTGTCGGCCCAGATCTCGTCCGCAGCGCACCGCCCCTCATCGTCGTGTGCCGCTGGGAAGTAGCAGTAGGAGAATGACAGACGCGACCGTCCATTTCTTATCGACGGCGACACAGACGAGACGAGCCAGGGTTCCTTTTCTTAATGCCCAAGTCAAAGTACAGTGCTCTCTTCTTACCACCGTTGCCAACACCCCATATGCACATATGCATGCCAGCGTCGTCCGTGCAGACGCACCTACTGGCTACTTAGACTATCCGCACTCGTGGTACTCTAAATTTCATCCCCAAAAAGAATATTCTGTCCTAATCATCGAGATTCCATACTCCATACCAATTTCTCCCGCAGCCGTCATCCCCAATATCCCATACTCCATACCAACTACCCCACGTTGGGCCCACACGTCAGAGTTTTTTTTTTTAATTTTTTCGCCACCCATCCCCGTTTCTCTCTCTCCTCTATCTCTTCACCACGCACGGCCACCAGCACGCGCCCTCCGCCCCGCCATGTTCGCCCCCTCCGCCCCGCCATGGCCGGCGAGGAGCCGGCCCCTCTCTCGTCGCACCCTCCGCCCCGCCATAGCCGGCGAGGAGGCGCCCGCCCCGCCATAGCCGGCGAGGAGCCGCCCTCCGCCCCACCATGGCCGGCGAGGAGCCGCCCCGTCCGCCCCGCCATGGCCGGCGAGGAGCCGCCCCCTCCGCCCCGCCATGGCCGGCGAGGAGCCGCCCCTCCCTCGTCGCGCCCTCCGCCCCGCCATGGCCGGCGAGGAACCACACAAAAGGCACCGGCGGCCGACCGAGACGGAGGTCATGGCCGCGAGCTCCCCCTCCTCCTCTCCGCGGCGGGGGATTTTTTTTTATTTTTAATCGTTTTTTAAACAAATAATCAAAAATATCCCCCCAGAAAAGTATTTGCACGGAATAACCCCTCCCGCCGCGCCAATCTTGTAGGCGCGACGTAACACGGCCGCGCCACAAGCACAGCGCGATCGTGAGCCCGCGTGGCGGTGGACGTTGACCGGGGGCCACGCGTCGCGCCACCCGAACCGGCGCGACGAGGCGTGCACCGGCGATTATGGGCCGGCCCATGTCCTGTTTGGTGGCGGGCCCCCATCGACCCGTCGCGCCTATATACTTGGCGCGACCGGGGCTAGGGTTGACGTGGCGGCGCTCGGGCCCAACCTCGTCGCGCCGCGGGCCTTGGCGCGACTAGTCGATGGATAAGGCCCGGCCCATTTTCTTTCCTTTCTCTCTCCTCCCTTTCCTTCTTCCACCCGCGTTCCCGCACCGAGCCGCCGCGCGCACCGCGCCGCCGCCACTGCTCCACCGGCGCCGCCGCGAGACGGGTTGGCCGGCCTGGGGATGCGCCGCCGCCGCCGCCCCACCCTCCTTCTCTCCTCCCCTGGTTTCGCCGCCATTTCTTGAGGAGGGCGGGCCGTTCCCCGCCGGCTCGCCGCGGCACGCCGGGGCGGCGCCGTCGCCGCCGAGTGGGGCGGGCTCCTCCACCGGCTCCTCTCCTCCAGCTGGCCGGGCGGCCGGCAGCAGCCGCCGTCCCGCCTCCGTTCCGGCGCGGCCGTGTGGGTGAGGGCCGCCGCCGCCTCCTCTTCTCCCACGACTACAACCAACCCGGCAAGGTAGTTTGGTACCTCCTCCCCTTGCATTTTGTTTGGTTTTGGCATTTTTTTGCCTGTTAGGGTTAGGATGAAATTGTGACAATGCTGAACGATTTGGTCGTTTATTGATTTGATTTGATTCGTACAGTCGGTAGAGGATGTGGTGTGGTTGTGGATATGCCCGAAACTATGTGCTGCATGTGACTAGGTAGTTGATGCATGGAGGTTTTAGCTAGGTTGACATTTTTTGTTGATATGAAGTATGTGCTGCATATGACTTTGGTCTAATTTTGGGGTATTATAGTTCGTTGTATATGAAGAGTAATAGATTTGGATTGCTTTGTCTTTTGTAGATGGATCGGTTAGTGTGTTTGTACTTTGGTGGCATAGTGAAAGAAGATGGGGAGTTTGAATGCATGAAAAAAGAAGTGGAGTTCTTTAGTGGACCTCCAACATTTGTTGCCTTGGTTAGCAAGTGTCGTGAAAAATATGGTTGGCCACTCGGTTTTAGAGGAAGGTTTGATTGTGGCAAGGAGCGTTCACATTATTTCATGATGCCCTCTCTTGTGAGAAAGAATGGAAGGACTACGTAGACGTTGTGAAGAGTAGCAACGTTAGGTGCCTGGAAGTTGTTGTGGAGAAGGGAAGTAGGGCTGCGGTGGCGGTTGAGGATGAGGATTGTGTTGATGTGGAGGTTGTTGACAACCTTACCCAAGTCGAAGATTTTGAACCAAGTCCAGTTAGAGAAGTTGATGCAGTGAATGAAGATGGTGCCATCGCTGATGACTTCGATGAAGTTGGGTACTATGATGAGGATGATATGTATGACACTATATCGGAAGGATCGGAGGATGAAGGTTTGGTCGTTGGCGGTGAGTTTGAAGGTGATGGCACTTCATACGATGATTTGTCGGATGATTTGTCGGATGATTTGTTGATGGGTGCCGACAATGGGTCGGACCATACTAGTGAGGACGAAACCGAATGCCGTCGAGCGGGGTTTCAAGATTCCTTAAGAGCCCCGAAATGACGGGTCATTGAGGATGGAGTTGAATGACGCCGAACGAAGGATGCTTGAGGGCCGTCCATGTTGAGGTACCTTTGGTTCCAAACTACATGGACCTTAGTATGGTGGACGAGGCGGTGTGCGACCATGGGTTGTCGATGTTGGAAGATGAGGTGCCGTAGAATGAGGATATGGAGATCCAGTGGGCACGGTCTTTGACACGCTAGAGCATGTCAAGTATTTTCTCGCAGACTACGCCGTGAGGGTGCACAGCCTTACCGTGTGTCCCACTCCGACAAGGCGAAGCGGTACACGGTCCCGTGCAAGTCCGGGTGTGGTTGGGGAGTTTGGGTTCGAAAGATGAGCAACGAGAAATGGGTGATTCGAAATGTTAAGCAACCTCACGGATGTCGGTCTTTGAAGGTACGAGAAAGTGCATGGCCGTAACACGGCACGTTACCTCGGGCGTCGTGTTGTTGCTTTGTTGTTAGGGCCGAATGGCAATGACGCATCTGTTTCGTCGCTCGTGGAGACCATACGTGGCTTCACCAGCTATAGAGTAAGTTCCTCAAAAGCATGGCGTGCAAAGCAACATGCTATAGAGTTGTTGTGGGGTGACTGGAAGGAGGCTTACAACCAAGTGCCTAGGATTCTAAGTGCCATGAAACACTTTAATCCCGGGCTTAGATGGTATGTTCATCAAGGGCGCATAGTGGATGATGACAACGGGTTCCCGGCCTATTCTCGGGGGTGTTTTGGTGTTTTCCTCACCAATTGAGGCGTTCAAGCATTGTCGTCCCGTACTCATGGTAGATGGCACATTTCTTACAGGGCAAATACCGTGGTGTGTTGATGATTGCGGTGGGAGTGGACCCGGAGAATCGATTGTCCCATTAGCGTTTGGTTTGGCGGAGGGTGAGAATGATGATAGCTGGTCTTGGTTTTTGAAGCATGTGCGGCGGAATGTCATTCGGACCTCTCGCCGGATTTGCATGATCTCGACCGACACCACGGATTGCTTAAAGCGCTAGCCGAAGAGGAGATAGATGGACGGCCTCCACTTGAGCATCGTTGGTGCATGAGGCACTTTGCTTCCAACATATTGAAGCGGCGAAGAAAAAGGAAATCGTGCGAAGTTGAAGTCCCTATGCTTTTGTCGAACAAAGGAGAAGTTTGACAAGAAACTTGGCGAGTTGGATAAGGTCCTCAATAGAGATGCCCATGAGTGGATGAAGAATCATATGTCGCAGAGGAAGAAGTGGGCGCTAGCATTCGACAGAGGTGGCCTTAGGTACGGCATCATGACCACGAACTCTTCGGAATCCTTCAACAAAGTGTTTAAAGGCATCCGTGCAGTCCCTGTGTCCGGCATTGTGGAGTACTTTGTGAATCGATGGAACAAAGCCAATCGATCCAAAGAAACATGGGGCAAAGCGGGTAGGAAGCACTTGGCGATTGCAGAGATGATATCTAACAACCAAGTTGGTGATACATATGGGCCATCAAGAATGGTATACAACATATACTCAGCTGGAGGCACTACTCCGGGTGGCGAGCAAGACGGGCGGGAATTACAAGGTGGACCTTGAGAAAGTTGAATGCAAACGTAACATTCTTCAGGTGTATCATGCCCCCGCTCTCATGTCATCACGGCTTGCACATATAAGGGACTAGATCATGAAGCCGAGAAGTACATGTCTCCACTTTATCTCATGTCGAACACTCTCAAAGTGTGGCGGTCTAGCTGAGCCTTACCTAGATCCGTCACACCGGCCACCGTATCTAGGGCTTGATTATATTCTGACCCCGAACTTGTAAGGACAAAGAAGGGTAGGAGGAAGAAAAAGCGACTCCGAGGAGACATGGACGAATCAAATGGCTATGGTCGCGATAAGTATGGCTATGGAGACTTCAATGAGGCTCCCCGGACAGTCCGTTGCTCCAAATGCCACGAACCGGTCATACCGTGACCACTCATGATAGAGCCATGAAAGCAAGCAAAGTAGCTAGAGAAAGCGCGGGTCCTAGTGGTTCGAAACGTAGAAAGGTACTTATTGTTCTCGGTTATATTGCTGTTTACTTTACATGTCTTTCTTGTTGTTCAACTTATATCTACACTAGTTGTTTACTTTACATGTGCTTTTTTTTAAATGTATATTTAACAATGTTGACATGATCCTTATTTTCGGGATGGCGGCCCCCGTGCCGGGAGCTACTTGACCCCGCGGTGGATAAAGAACACCGCGCGCACTTGAGGTTTGACGAGGGCAAGGTAAGTGAGGGACACTAAGGTTTCTTATTACTTGTTTTTTATATTTGTTTACATCTAACATTGTTCTTTTATCACCGTGGTTGCGGGACTTGAAACCTTTGCGTATCCGCACTCACAAACCCCTCCCATGGGATCCTCGCTATGAAACCTTTCTTCAAAGGGCGGGATTTCTGCATCTGGCAAGGGCAATTAATGCGGCTGCACGGAGATGGACGGCGCTCTCCTCACGGCCTTAGTGGACCACTGGCGGCCGGAGACCCACACCTTCCACCTGACTTGTGGGGAGATGGCACCATTGCTGCAAGATGTGAGCTACATATTAGCACTTCGTGTGAGCGGTGTACCTGTGTCGGGCACCATCAACACCGAAGGCTGGAGGGATTTAGTGGCCGAGTTTTGTGGTGTACCGCCACCACCCCCACCACCAGAAGGCGTAAAGGACAGGATGACCTCCGGTGTTCCATTATCTTAGGTGAGAAACAACTTCAAAGAATGCCCCGAAAATGCTCATCCAGAAGTCATCGAAAGGTACGCTAAGGTGTGGGCGTGGCACTTGGTTGGTTCCTTCCCGATGCCGACTCAAGTGGAAATACACTCTCCCGGATGACACTCCCAATTCGAGTCGAATTGGGAACAGATCGGCAACTATAGGCGGGGATCTGCTACACTTGCCCGGTTGTATCGCCGGATGTGTGAGGCTTGGCGGAGGTCGAAAAATCATCAAACCTAGGTGGTTGCGGCTATTTGCTTCGGATATGGATTTGGGAGCGCATTCCAATTGGGAAACCACTTAGAAAATCTGTCAACGTAAGTGATTACCTCTTATTTGTCTCTTTGCTTCATTGATGCTCTATTTTTCTATGTCTTATTTGCGTTTTTTAACTCCGTTGTTTATCTTGGTTGTTTGATGTGCGGGAATGGGAATGGGGAGATTCTCGTCCTCCCGTGTGCTATCTTTGGAGCAAGACAAAGTTGGTGAAGGGTGAGCTTGAACGCCGCTACAAGGTGTACTCCAATGATTTGGATGTGCTTCTGTCCCTAGGGCGGTAAATATCTCCAAATTGCTTGTTTTTCGCCTCATTACTATGCATTTAATAACTACTCTACTATTCCGGGTTGAATGGCTACCATATGAAAGGGCAGAAGTTGAAGACTTGGGCCTTCCGTAAATAGTTCAAGCGAGGCCGGCTTATTTGGAGAGCAAATGCACCCCTCATCTTCTACTATGTGGTGGAACACCATCAGCCCCGTCGATGTTGTAGGCGGTTTGGAAGGAAACAGATTTTCCCCGCCGCCCTTGGACCATACATCCTCAAAAAGATTGCACAAGTAAGGATCTTCATCAATTGCAGCATACGTAGCTGATTTTTGTTTCAAGCAAACTTCTTCATACTTGCTTTCTACCTCGTTGCAGCACCACCGAAGAAAACGTTTGGTGGGAGTGGAGACGGCTCGTGATACACGCAAGCTATGTCAATGAATGGATGCACAAAGAGACGGTGGATCCGGATGACGGGCAAGATGTACGGAGAGGAGTACAAGGAGTACCTCATCTACCTTCACGAGCGACAAGAGTCCATGTCGACCCCCGTTGTCTATCATACCACCTCGATCGAGGAAGACACCGACGACGATGAAGAAGACCCCTATGATATCATCACGAGGAGGGCGTCCAGCCGGAAAGAGCTCCAGTCGAGAACTACGTGGTAAGCAATCCTTAGCCCCGTTGTGTACCCTTTCACCATAATACAAGTTACAACATTGGAATGATATCTCCCCATTAATAGGCCACTCAGCTAGCTCTCCTATCCAATGAGGCTGGATATTATCTTGGAAATGCTCGTGAAGGATCACTCCTAGCTGAATTTGCACAGGTACAAGCATGCTGAGCCCTTGTTTTTTACACAACTTCAATTGTAATATCGACTTACCTTGCTTGCCTTGTGCCTTCAAATGTTTGCAGAAAGTGATGAAATACAGTCGACGCATAGCACGGAAGGTGAGCTGCATGAGAGCGGATGACGTGCAGCGCCAGTACCTTCACACAGCCGAGGGGTCAAGTGCTAGGCCTCCTACTTCGACCGGGGCCCCGGTGTTTGAGGCTGGAGGTAGCTCCTCCCGTCGGAGACCTACTAGGGGGCAAGGCCGTGGACCAAGCAGCTCTCGTGGAAGACGTGGAGGTGGCCAAGGCGATGGAGAAAGCCCCCCAAGTGAGGAAGACCCTAACGATCCTCCGTTCGAGCTTGGTGCTTCACAAACTTCATGATGCTCCAACTCCCACTCGTGTGAGTCTCTCCATGTAACAAAAAATACAAGTTCAACGAGACATGACTCGGCATAAGTTCCTAGATAAATTATAGCCTCATTGGACTTGTGTACATACATGTGTTGTGTAGGATTCTCCAACACAAGGACCAACTAGACGATGCCGAAGGAACCAACGTGACCGTATCGACGTCGGCTACACTCCAAACGTCATGGACACAAATCCAGGCCGTGAGCGTCGTCCTCGTCAAGCCTTCTCACCCAACTAAGTGAAGGCCTCATGTGGTGTGTTTGATGTAACCTATGTGGGAGACTACAATGTTATGTATGAACTATCTCAGTGTCATGGACTCCTATGTTATGTATGAATTATGTGGACTCTTATGGACTACTATCACCATGGTTTGTGTAGAAACCATGGATTTGAGTCATGTATGTCACTATATAAATGTGTCAATTCGATGTTTTGTACTGTCATGGCTCATGTAACTGTGGTATGTTTATGGTTTGTCCATTTGAGTGTTATAAATTGTGGCCAAGCTGTCTTTGTAGACAAAGATGGAAATTGGCTTACATTATTCACTGCCGCGTCGCGCCAACAACAATGGCGCGACGCGCTATAATTCATTTTTCCAGCCATTTTTTGGCGAAGACTTGGCCTCGACTTCACGGTCGCGCCATATCAGCAGGCGCGACGCCAGTCGCGCCATGGGACTTGGCGCGACGCAACGCAGCCTGTACAGTACTTTCAGCCCTGCGTAAAAGGAAAACTTGGCGCGACCAAGTCGCGCCAACCCGACTGGCGCGACTACGTCGCGCCAATGCTCGGCGCGCGACTTGGTCGCGCCAAGTTTTCCTTTTACGCAGCGCTGAAAGTACTGTACAGGTTGCGTTGCGTCGCGCCAAGGCCTATGGCGCGACGGGGGTCGCGCCTGCTGGTATGGCGCGACGGGGAAGTCGAGGGCAAGTGTCTTTGCCTAAAAATGGCTGGAAAAATGAATTGGGAAACCACTGGACTTGTAGGTATATTTTATAAACATCGATAAGGGCCTCATAATCATTTTACAACCATGGTTAAGGTACTCATCCTCATCGTAGAGTCGATCACACAAAGAAGTCTTCACAAGAAAGTCTTACAACCACAATTATGCGACTGGCTAAAACTTAATATTTTGGCCGAATTTTTCAAGAGGGGGGCTTTCGACGAGGCCCAGTCGCGCCGGTAGCTTCGCCATTCCAACACAAATGCAAAGTGACAACCAAGCATACATGCAAACATAAAATTGAACATCTCCAAGGTCTTCTTCCCCATTACATCTTACAACAAACAACTGTTCTCAGATTAGTCTTACAACAAACAACATCGATCATGAATTTAGTCTTACAAGCACAAACAACTAAGGGTTCGAAAGCTCCATTCCTAAAACAACATAGAAGTCATCGCCATCGAGATTACTTGCAAAAGCGGACAACCAACACCACAACAAATCATACCACCATGCCTACTTGTCCCGCCCGGGCCATCCGGGCCAGGAAGGGCAACCTCTCCCACACAAAGTGGGCTCGGCGGGCCACGCTCCGCCCAATCGTCGTAAGGCCCATCAAAGTCGGGATCTTGAGGTTTGTCAGGGTCGGAGTTGCACTCGTACTCGCCTTCCTCCTCCTCCTCCTCCTCCTCCTCCTCCTCCTCCTCCTCCATAGGAGCTGGGAGATGACCGTCGTTTGGTGGTGAAGGAGGTACTACAAAAATATAGCAACTGTTATTTCAAATCACTGCAAGACGAACAAACAACTACAAATAGAAGTTTTGACAATGCAAGTACTTACAGGCCATGCGATATAAGTAATCCGGGATCTCCTTTATGGCCTTCCCATTCTTCTCACGCCATTTGTTCTCGCCCTCTATCTTCTTAATGTCTGCCTTTGCCTTCTGCCTTGCGGCATGCCTTTGCTGGCTCTGCCTAACCTCGTCCCAATGATCGTAGCGTTCCTTGTTTTGGCGCCAAAAACGGATGATGTTCTCTTCCGTCACAAGAGAATAGCGTGCCCTCCCGAACTCCAACTCGCCCATCTCCTCCTTCAAAATCCGCTCATAGTCACCTAGAACATGGTTCCATGTATCGGGACCTAGGAGGCGAACACGGTACCGCCGGGTTCGGCCTTAAAGGCATGCAGTTTCTCCTTGAACTGCCGCATCTCCTCTCGGTGTCCGTTTAATGGATTTATCTAGCTTTAGGAACCTCTTTATCTCTTGACAATCTTTGAAAGACTCCCAACCGCATGTCTTCCCCTTTGAAAACATACGAAGACAGTGAGCAAACAAAAAAGTTGGTGACATCATCAAAACTAATGCTTGTCCACTAACATGGAACTCATTGGGCCCTCCATAAGCATTGCCACAATATAAGCCAAAACCTAGCTCTGAAGGAACCACTCCTTCATTAGCAACGATGCCACACTTGCACTTTTGGGGCGGCTTCGACAAGCATGGATATGGAAGCTCGCCTAAGCAGAACTTTTTAATCTCTTCTCCGGATGGCCACGTGTCTTTTGGTCCATAGATGAACTCATCAAATTCACAACGGGGAAACCCACCCTACAAAAGACCATGTTCAAATGAAATTGCAAAAATGTAATCAACGTACATGATATCGCAATATATAACTCAAACGAATACTTACACGACCAATTTGATCACAACGGAAGAAAGGAACAAACCGATTCGGTTCGCTAGGTTCTTGGAGTCGCGCAACCTCGCCACAGTAGCATCTAGGAGGATTTTTTACCCGCTCCGATGCAGCCAACATCTTCTCAACGTTGTTCATCTCATGAAACTTGCGTGGAGCAACCCATGGAACATAATCGGATAGGGGAACACTCTTCCATGGGTCGTATGGAAAGAACATGATACGACGATCCCACTTGTCAGAACCATCGATCCAACGGTAGAAGTCGCATCCGGTGCCAGGGCCACGCCGATATAAACAGCGAGAAAAGGCACGACCGGAGGAATGAAGGTGTCTTGACTGCTTCACCCATGCCGGCACACCGCAATAACATTTTGGTGGCGGTTCATCCGGAGGGTGCAAATCGTGATCACCGTGATTGGGGGGATGGTGCACATAAGGATCCTCCATGAAATCTAAAATAGAGTGAAATAGATACGGCCTCAATCCAAATGACAAAATTATAGTCAATTATTATAACTAGTGTTCAAAACAAATTACCCCTAATTCTAACATTATACCCTAAATCACAAACCTATAAGAAAATTGAATTATAATGACATAACCATATAACTAACCATAGAACACATGAACGCAAACATTCTCCATCCCTTTTCACCAAACACTTGATATCCCTTTTCACTATCCATTATCACCAAGCACCCGCAAAGGTTACAACCACAAGAACACTACAAATCATTTTTCACTCATCCATCTCAAACTCTAGGACACTACAACACTAGCATTTCATATACCTTTACATGAAACCCTAAAACACTTCCATCCAAAACAAATGCAACCACTACATGATGACAAAATGTATCCAAAATCATTAGAAAGCATTGCGTAACTACCACTTTGCTTCAATCACTAAATCCAACTAATCAAGCTCAAATCACCAACTAAGCAATATACACATAATCACCACAAATCTTGCAACCAAAATGTAGATCGGGTAACCATACCTCAAGCACTTGAAGATTAGCCCCAAATCCCACACAAAACCAATATGAAATCAACAATTGGAATGGAGAAAACAGAGAGAGAGAGAGAACTCGCGGTCGCCTTCAGAAAGAAAGAAGTGGCGTGGGGAGGGTGAAGAGGGAGAGAGAGAGAGGAGTTGGTGTGAGCATTTATATCGACCCGTCGCGCCATTGATGTAGGCGCGACGAGCCGGTGGGCCCGCCACCAAACAGGACATGGGCCGGCCCATCAGCTCGGCGTGCCCCGTCGCGCCGGTGCACGTGGCGCGACGGGTGGGCCCACGGTCAACGCGGTTTGCCACGCGGCGCCTGTCGCGCCTTTGCATGTGGCGCGACACCGTGTTACGTCGCGCCACCGACTTAGGCGCGACGGGGAGGGGTTATTTTGTGAAAATACTTTTCCGGTGGGATATTTTTGGTTATTTCATTAAAAAGGGATTAAAAATAAGAAAAAATCCCCGCGGCGGCGGCGGCGGTTCCTTCTCGAGCTTCCCTCCCGGCCATGACGGAGGCGACGGCGGCGCGCCACCCATCTCCTCTACGACGGCGGCCGCGGCGCGCAGCTCCACCGGCGACGGGCGGCGGGGCTAGGGCGGCGCTCTCCTCCGGCGGCGGGCAACCGGCTTCCCTCCGGCGAGCGGCCGGCGGGCGGCGGACGGCGGCTCCCGAGTCCCGACGGCACCGAGGCACGCGGGCGGCTCCAGCGTGCCTTCTCTCTCCCCTCTGTCGTCAACATCGTGGGCCCGCAGCGTCGTTCCGGATGGATCGTACATCCCCAACAGACCCAGGATCGGAGGCCATACTGAACGATTCCGTAGATCTTTCAGTACCCCGCTGCAGCTCTTTTGGTACTGTAAAAGCGGTACAGGAGGCCTTTCCAGTGCCCGCTGCGGATAGTCTTACTGCGTCTCGTGGACGGAAAGGGACACGTTGTTCCGGCGGCGGCGAGGGGTTCACACCGCAGCTTCGTCGTACCAGCTGAGCCGCCTCAAGCCATGACCAAGGCAGCAAGAAGCTCAGTGAACTCGCGGACTTGCTGGTCAGTGGCGGTCGCTGGGTCCCGGCAAAGGCAAGGCAATGCATGCGTCCAACAAACTTTCACCGTTGGTCAATGACCTGTCCTGCACTGTCTGCCGGTAATTGACTGTCGTGATATCCGCAGGCCTGTTCCGAAGCTCCGCCGCTCGTCAGTCCGCTGTTCCGACGACGACGACGACGAGAGCTACCTTCTGAATTCTTGTATTAGCCACGACCAAGGCAGCAAGCTCAGTGAACTCGCAGACTTGCGGAACTTTCACAAACTTTCTGGCCGGGGCGTACTAGCTTGTTTGCGCCGTTGGTCAATCACATGTCCTGCACTGCCGGGCTTGTCTTTCGTCATATCTGCAGGCGGCGTTGATCGCCCTCCGTCGCTAATCAGTCCCCCCTGGTCCGACGACGACGACGACGAGAGTTGGCTTCTAAATTCTTCTGATCCGTCAGTAAGTGTAGTTGTCGTTTTCGCCAACATGGGCGTTCTTTTCTATGTCTAACCGAAGATTCGAAGATTAACTGAACTGAACACAAAGCAGGGGACGACTAGGACAGCACCGGAGCAGAAGCCATGAAGCAAAGAAAGAATCCAAGAATACGAATTTCGAATGCAACCCTCTCCCAAAATTACAACCTAATTAAAGCCTATAGTTTTTCAACTTGACGCACGAGCGTATTTTGTTTGTAGACGAAACAAAATTGGGTACACGTGTCGACGAACATGACAAAATCCGGCCAAAAAGTCTCAGTGTGCTAGACTCCAGAATGGGTAGGCTTGCGGAGACACAAGCTTGACGTCGACGTCATCATAACGGGTCCCGCGGCGACGCCGGCGACCATCCAGAGTCCGCCCAAGTCCCCGGCGGTGACGGGTAGCTGGATCCGCCCGCGGAGATTCAAATAATTATATCTCTAATATTCCTTATAGTCTAGCATCCTCAGGTTAAACACATGGCACAAAAAATTACTATATAACTACAAATTCTTTATAAATTTCATATTAAGTTAGTTGGTATTCTTGTTGTATGCATCTTGGTGTTTTGTTATTACTTTTGAGATAGAAGCAATGATAAAGTTGATTTAACTTCATATTTAATACTTAGAAAATTTATTTTTATTTTTTGGTGGTTATAGGATTACAAAAAATAAACACAATGCTAGTTAATTGTCATTTGCTTGCAAATTAACTTATCTAGGGCGGACATTCATTTTTATTTTTATTTTTGCTTTCGAACTTACCTAGAGAAAGAGAGGGAGTGAAGAATGAGAAGGAGAGCCATATTAGTGAGGGGTGAGATTCCTCTCTACCTTCTCCTCTTCCTCTTTTATAGTGGAAGATGCAGGGCAGGTTTTCATATATTTTCTTGGCGGTGCTTGTATTTTACAATATAATCTCTAAAGGCTATGAACGGGAAGCCCCTAAGCGATGTAATTGGGCTCTATAAACACCAATTGGGTTCCGAAGCATCTCCAAGAGTTTGCCAAAAATTACTTGGCAAATCTTATAATTTGACAACTCCCTAAAATATATGCCAAGTAAAAAAACAAACTCTCATCAACATTTTGGTATTTTGCACTTGATAAAATTAAAAAAGAGGCCCACTTTTTTTTCTGGACACTATTTTCCCCATATTTTCTCTGCATGTTCTTTTTAGCACAAAGTTTAAGGTCTCCGTCTCTCACCAACTTGTAGCAGCCGGTACTGTAGCCATGAGTAGCGGTAGCATATAGAAAGTCATCATCATGGACTTTTTGCCGATATCATGAACATTTTGCTTGTCCTCTGGCCGGGACGGACGTGCACAGACCGAGAGTGGATGCACCAGAGCAGTGCCAGGTCGCAGTCCACGCATCGCCAGTGCACCTAGGACAGCCGGCACTCGTTCACACGTCGTCAGGTCATCAGGAGACAAGCACAGCTGACCGACAGCGCCGGTCCTGAGTTTTTGGAGGCCATGGTCGAGAACTAATATAGAGGCCCATAGTCCACTTTTAAAAAGTATTTATATACATTTGTCTATAGATATAGATATATATACTCCCACAAATATACGTCAATTTCGACAATGTTCAATACATAAAAAACTTATATAGAATATCTCAATGTTCATAAAATGGACATATGTAATAATAAATTACTTACTAGCACTTGACACTATTTTAAGCGATTCTTCTAACATTTCGAGATGCAATATCATTGATTATATTATTGATATCGATGTCATCCAACAACTTCTCGATGCATTGATGAACTGATGTGGCTGCAAATGGATCACGGATGACGGATCAGGGATGAGGAATTGAGGATCATGGGAATTGAGATCAAAATCGATGAGGGAATCAGCCCTAAAACTTATTGATCTGCGCATCTGCTCAATTCGATGATTACCTGCTCTGCAAATTTGCCATTCGCACCGCGCCGCCGCGAGTGACGAGTCGTGTCGATGGGCCAGACATGCGCTTGCTTCTATATTTAGCTAACATGCCAAATGCAAGAATCAAAAGCCAAAAGCCCATGTATATATGCATGTATACGTAAAGACTAGTATTAGTATTTACTAGTACCTACTTGGGGTGAGGCCCATCAAAATTTGAGGCCAGGGTCGGCCGCACACGTAGCACACCCTCAGGGCTGGCACTGCTGACCGAGAGTGGATGCGCCCGCGAGGGCATATATGTGCACAAAGCTGTCTTTTTGCCAAGTTGGTAAAAGATGGCAAGTGATTTAGTATATTGTTGGAGAAGGTTTTTTTCTTATTTTACCAGAAAATAAGGATAGCAAAAGGCATATGTCAAACTATTGAAGATGCTCATCACACTCCATAAAAAAATAGTCATTCATAAGGTTTAGTGTGCATGCGTTGTGACTGTCTGTGTACTATGTAATCACAATGAAGTAGCCCCTCAACTATTTGATTTTGATTGAAAGTTCAAAATCAAATAGCTAAATAATATTGAGTATGACCCAATTCCAAAACTTAGTACCAACACATAATTCTTATCCGCACAGAGACAATATATGAATGATTTTGTCGTTAGTGTTGGGGGGAGGTACCCTCGACAGGAGCCCCTAGTCCATCATCAACCCGACCCGATGGGCACCAAACTACAGAAACCCTCGTCAGCGCCAAGCGAAGGTAAGCCTCACAGGTCGCTCACGCCCGGCGTGGGACCCTCGCCATCCTTTTCTTCATCGCAGGTTCTTGCTTAAGTCCCGGACCTTCGGAGCTAGCGCGTCCGGGACCCCCGCGCGTACACGGCGGCTCTTCAACAACCTCCGCTGGCTCATGAAGGAGGACGACGGCGCAATGGGGACCACCCCCAAGGAGCCGTATGGCGGGACGCAACCGTGGAGCACAAGTACAGGAATGCCCTCCTCCGGACCCACATGCAGTCAGATGGGCGCCAAAACCCTTTTGTAATTAATACAGCCCCGCCCCTTGGTATTCCCCTATAAATACCAGGGGGAGGGCTGTACATCTGGTGGTTGGAGATTGGTCCTTGTAATGAATATTATTCCCCTGATAAATAAAGAGAATTGATTGCCATTTACTCCATATTCCCTTTGTACCCTCGCACACCACTCCCCGCTTGTGTCTTTCCCCCGTTTGGCCGTACCCTCGCCTTCCTCCCACTGGCCCCCCAGCGAGGGTAGGAGGGCAGAAGTCTGTTTCCAACAGTTGGGGCCGTCCGTGGGGTTTCCGACACAAAAAGCCATGGCTCCTCCCAACCGAGTCGGAGGTTCCGAGGGCACAGACACCATACCAGACCCAGCAGTCGACGCACCCAAAGCCGCCGCCCCAGCAGCCTCAGAGGCGCACGCCCCCGCTCCGCAGAAAGCAGCCAGCGGAACCCCCGCAGCACCATCAAACCAGAGCGGAGCCCATCATCGCAGCTCCATAGTGCAAGACGCAATCGTCCACCCGCCCCACCCACATACCTCCGGCCTGACACACGATATCACCTCCGCCAGCAACGGGAACATAGACTCAGAAGACCTGGACAGGATCCTCTCAGATCTGAACGCGCGCATCGAGGCCGGCAAAAGGCAACTTGAAGATCTCAACAGACAGAACCAGGCAGCCGCCACCAGGCGAAGGACGAACGAAGCCATGGATGAGCTCCGGGAGATCCAGCAATCCGTCGCCACCGCCGAGTGAAAGGCCCTTGTTTGGTTTTGATAATTGAGTGACAACTTTAGGTGGACTAACATGTGTGATGATTGAGATACACAGGAGTTAGTTCACAAGCACATGTGTGTGAGCAACATATGCCATGGTGGAGATGGTTTGGAGATGTTGTGAGGCTCAACACATGAGTTGATGAAGGAGCTCATTGCAAATGAGACATGACATGGAGTCATGTGACCAAGAGGTGAAGATCAAGATGAGGCTTGGCTTGATGGACCGGTTGCAAGTGTGAAGGGCAAGTTGAGGCTGTGAAGCGAAGGACCATGCGATGGTGAAGCTTGGGCAAGACTTGGCGCCGATGGACCGACGCAACGGTGAAGAGCAAGTGAGGTCAAGATCGATGGACCAAGAGTGTCACATGATGATATGAAGTGGATCATATCATTTGATGATCGTGTCGGTGCATGTTGTTGCATTGGCACAATGGAGGAAGACGGTGGAGATGGAAATGCGCAAGGCAAAGGTATAACCTAGGGCATTTCATTTCACCGGTCTAAGGTTGAGTAGAGAAGTACTTGACCGGATTTAGGATAGATGGCCATACTATCAAGAGGGGTAATCTTGTTTGCATATCGTCATCTAGTGCCACTTGAGCGATCTAACATTGCGATGTGCTAGGATCGAGTGGCGTGGTGAGTTGAAGAGAAAATCCTTTGAAAATGATTGTGAAAATGCTAACACACAAGCACATGGAGTTGTACACTTGGTGGTGTTGGCACATTTACAAAGGTGGCGAATGTTCGCAAGCTCGGCGGGATTCGGCGCTTTCGGGAAAATTGGAGGCATATTTTCCATTGCGCCGGATGCAAATTGTTGTTGGAAACATGCTATCTATGGTGGTCAAGTTGGTATACTTGTGGGATAGCATGGTGGAGAAGATCGCGTTTTCGATGGGCTGTAAAACATGGATTTACAAGCGCCGGACGCGGCGGTCGGACGCGGCCAGGCGGGGCGGGACGCGCGTCCGGCGCGTGGAAGGTTGGCGTGGGCGGGCGGGCTCGGCGCCGCCGAGCGCCGGACGCCGAGGAGGCGCGTCCGGCGCACGCCGGACTCGGACCAGAAACTTCTGGTGCCGAGTGCCGCGTGAGCACGTTCGCCAGACGCGCGCCGGACGCAGGCGGCGGACTCGGGCGAGTCACTGTTTGGCGTCCGGCGGTTCTCTTTGCGCGCGGGCGGTGCTGGTGGATGCACTGGCCGGACGCGTCCGGCGGTGGTCACCAGGCGCGTCCGGCGCAGGGTTTCTGAGCAGATCGTGAGGTAGCCGTTGGGGATCAACGGTCGACTTCGAACGGTCGGTACACGTGGCGTGACGAGGAGCACCGGACGCGGCTTGGAGCGTCCGGTGGTGGAGGGGCGGACGCGTCCGGCGCTCGTGTTTCGGTTGCCCGAGGTGGCAACGGCTAGTTTCAGCCCTTGGGGCTATATATACGTGGTTTCGCCGGGCCGTGGCCGGTGGCCGAGCACGCCCCGGCTATGTTGCCTTGTGTGGTGGTGCTTGAAGCCCTCTAACTCACATATGCTTGGTAGTGACCATCCGATAGTGTGAGAAGAGCGATTCTAGTGCGAGTGCTTTGTGAGATTGCATTTGTGGCACTAGGTGGTTGTGTTGCAAGCCGGAGAGCTTGTTACTCTTGGAGGTTGCCACCTCCTAGACGGCTTGGTGGCAAGAGGCTCCGTGGTAGCACGCGTGGAGATACGGTGCTCCGGAGAAGAGATTGTGAGAGGTCGGTACTCACCTCGCGGGGATCGCGAAGAGTAGCCCTATTGGATTGCGCGTGTCATTGAGTTACCACCCTTGTGTGTGTGGGTTTGCTCGGTGCCTTGAGGGGCTCACTTGAGAGTGGTGTCTTGCGGTGCCTTGCGGGGCGTGCCTTGAGGGGCAAGTGACTTGAGGGTCACACCGAAGAACCATCTAGGTGAAAAGACCGGAGGAACCACCGAAGGTGTTGGTCGACACAACAGGACGTAGCTTGGGGGCAACCAAGTGAACCTGGTGAAAAATCGCCGAGTCATCTTGTGTCCACACTTCGCGGTGGTTTGCAATCTCTTTCACAAGCTTTGTATTTACTTTTCTTACATTCTTGTATAGCTTATGTAGTTGCTCTTGTGGTTAGTTAGCTTGAGTAGCTTGTTAATCACCTTCTTGCTTGTGTAGCTAGAAGTAGAGTAAGTTGCCTTGCTTAGCTTGTGTAGTTAAGTAAGATTGAGCTCTTGGGTTTGGCTTGTGTAGCTTTGTCCATGAGCATCTAGTGAGCTTAGGTTGGCTTTGTGCTTTTGCTCATTAGAATTGTGTAGGTGCACACCCGGTTGCTAAAGTACTAGTTGCTTAGGTTTGTGTGACCTTGCAAGCTAGACTTGTTTAGTGTGCACTAGCTAGATTGGCACCTTGTCTTCTTGTTTAGGATCTTTTACAAGGTGCATCTAGAGACATAGATAGAGGGGTGAAAGTCTTGGTTAGGCCGATAGATTTAATTCCGCACTTATATCGGTTAGCCGAGCGATTAGTTTTAAAAAGACTATTCACCCCCCCTCTAGTCCGCCATCTCGACCTCACAAGTGGTATCGGAGCCGGGTCTCTCATTTAGTGGTCTTAACCGACCTGAGAGGATGGCGGATTATGGGCTAGATGCTGAGTGTCCACACATTTTTGATGGCACACACTTTGCACGGTGGAGAAATTGGATGTCATGCAATTTTAAGTTTATTTCTCCTCAAATGTGGTGGATTGTAGATGTGGGCTTCTCTTGTGCAATTGAAAGGAAAACTCAAGCACAAAAGAATTGCTTCACTCTCAATTGCCAAGCTACTAACATTCTCTATAGATCTTTGGATGATAGCATATTTGAGGAGATCATGGATTTTGAGTCCGCGCATGAGGTTTGGGTATACCTCAATGAGAAGTATGGAGCGGCCTCCGATGAGGAGTCCATGTTGGTGGCACATGAGGTTGTTGAGCATGACCATAACAAGGTTGTTGTGGAGGATTGCTCCACCTCATGGTCAAGTGAGGAAGATGATCAATCTACCTCAAGCTCACTTGACAAGATGGAAGATGTTGCCTCAAGTGATGCAAGTGATGATTCTACCTCAAGCACACTTGACGGCGATGATGGATCATGCTCCAATGATGATGCAACTACAAGCTCTCCAACATCATCATATTGCTTCATGTCACAAGGTGACACTAAGGTATCAAGTTGCAATGTGATTGATCATGATTCATATGATGAGCTTGTTAGTAGACTTGCTAGCATGACCATATCTTTGGAAAAAGAGAAAGCCAAAACAATGAAACTTGAAAATGAAAACTCTTTTCTAAAGACAACATGTGAACAACAAAAGCATCTACTTTATGTTATTAATTGTTCACATGATGTGTTAAACTTGGCCCATGAGGAACTTAGTGTTGCTCATGAAACTTTGTTGCAAGATCATGCTTTTCTCACTAAGAAGTTTTCCATTGAAGAAATTAAAACTAGTGAGAGCTCATCACTTGGGTTGAATGATCAATCACATATGACTAACCTTTGTGATGTAGGGAAGAAGCATGTATCCACCTCTTGTGATGTTTTACTTGCTATGCCATGTTCTTCACATATAGATGCTTGTTCTACTTCCTTGTCTAGTGAGACTAACATTTTGAAGGAGAACAATGAGCTCAAGAAGAAAGTGGAGAAGTTGAGCAACAAGCTAGAGAGGTGCAACAACTCCAAAGTCCTCTTCCGGAAAATGTTGAAGAGTCAAAGGAGCTCTCATGACAAGAGTGGCCTTGGCTTCATCAAGAAGAGGAAGGTGACAAAGGGAGCAAGAAAGTTGACCAAGAAGATGATGAGGCAAGAAGAAGAAAATCTATCTCATTTCGTGTGCTATCAATGCCATGAAAAGGGACATCTCACAAAAGCTTGCCCCAATAAAGATAAGCTCAAGTTGAAGAAAGAAGAAGAGAGGCTCAAGCATGAGAAGCCTCAACCAAAACCCCAAGATCTAGTCAAGATCAACAATGAAGTTAAAATTGATGACTTGAAGATCAAGAAGAAGAAAACAAGAAGGGGTGGAAGAGCTTATTCAAGGCATCCAACTCTTATTCTAGATGCCAAGATGATGATGAGCAAGAATCAAGAGAAGAAAGATTTGGTTCACATCAAGTGCTTCAAGTGTGGAGAGATGGGACACTATGCCTCGGGGTGTCCTACCAAGCTTGAGAAGAAGGCTCAAGCAACTCAAAAGAGGCAAGGCAATGAAGAGCATCACATGAGCAATGAAGAAAAGGCTCAACTGAAAAGAAGATGTTATTCGTGCCGAGAAAGGGGACACATGGCTCATTCATGTCCCCTAGGTAACAATTCTAAGCCTATTTCAATTGATGCAAATAATATGCTTATAAAGGATGGTAATGGTACCTCTACGGTCTCTATTGCAAAACATCCCGCTATCCATACTAAGGCTTTGCCTAGGTATGTGGTTCCTAACTTGAGAGGACCCAAACATGTTTGGGTACCATCAAAAAGTGGATGATTGTGTAGGTACCATGGCATTGGAGACTTGATTCAATTGAGTTCATTTCATTCATCATTTGATTGAATCAAGTATTGAAGCTTAGTGCTATTCCTCTCTCAATGCCAAGTCATGACACGTGAAGTCCAATGAGCTACAACATACAAGTGCAATAATCAAGCTGTGGTAATTTATTGGTCATATTCGAAGGCTTGCAAAGTATTTGAGTTGAAGTCTCAATGCCAAGTCATGACAAGTGAAGTCCAATGAGCTACAACATACAAGTGCAATAATCAAGTTGTGGTAATTTATTGGTCATATTCGAAGGCTTGCAAAGTATTTGAGTTGAAGCTTGCTAGTGGATGATCATGTGCTTTCAAAGGTATATTCCTAGTTGATCTAATCCATTTGGGTGCATATGAGTTGATTGAATTGGATCGATATGCATATGTTGCTTGCTATGAGATATTTGAATGGATTAATTGCTTAGTAGTCAAATTTGGATTGGTTTGGTTGGATATGATCACAAGACGACTCTTAATAAGTGGTTTGAATGGATATATGTCTTGTGTTGGTATTCAAACAAGTTGATATCAAGTTTGATTCAATTTGAAGAAGCATAGCTCAATTGCTTAAATCTGTCCAAATTCTGAAATCTGAGCAAGCTGTGTTCAAATCTGAGGTCGATGGATCAAATATTATTGATTTGAAATTTGGTATGCATGCTTTACACTTATGATATAATGTGCTGTACAAATTTCATGAATATTGGATAAGAATTGCTTCGGTTTTGGAGCATATCCTGTCAGCTACAGTGCAGCAGTTTTCAGCATGCAACAGTAAGTGAAGATGTGAAATCTGGTAGCAATCTAAAAGGCCAATGAAGCTCAAATTTTTACAGCTGCTGGTAGACTTAGTGTTGCACATCTCCACCAAATTTCATGGCATTTGGAGATGTACATTGGGAGATATGAATTATTCTTTGAAGGGTACAGAATCTGCCAGAAAAGTGACTATCATTGGATATATCAAGAGTCACTCAAATTGAAAGGTCCTCATGTTGGTTTCATGTTTATAAGTGGTTGAGGAACCTAAGTTTGGTTTTGAATTGGTCTAGAAGCATGAAGAATAATGAATACAAGGCCATTTGATTGTGGAGTGTATTTGTTACACTATTTGGCACTCGAATTGAAGATCAAGATCAAACTCAAAGAGAAGATGAAATTTAAGTTCTAGTAACAATTGAAGATCACTTGGTAGAAAGAAAAGAACTTAAACAAGAAAGAAAAGGACTTATAGAAGACTTCAAGCTTAGTCATCATATGAAGTCCAAGGATCAATCAACAAAGGCAATTCAAGTGAGTGTCATGGATAGTTCTTGGTGAGAGATCACTTCTCCCTTGGGGGGCTTGCCACCCATGAGTGGGTAAACCAAGTGGGATACTTGGTAGGCTAACATGGAAGTGGTGATCTAAAGATTATTGGAGATACTCGGTTGAAGCAATCAAAAGGGTTGATCAAGAAAGCAAGCAACACCCAAGATAGAGAGCAATACATGACAAGTCAAGAAATAATACAAGTGGTGCACAAGAGGTACGCATACAAGTGGCATTCTCTCATGCAAGCGAGAGTCAAGAAAAGAAGCAAGCCAACCACAACAAGAAAGAGCACTTGATCTTAAGTGGGTTTTCATCTCATATGGGTGAAGCATGGTATTCAATCATAGTATCTATTGGCTTCATCAAGCTTATAAATGGACTTCACATTGCTATTGGAGTAATGAAATTGGAATCTATGTGACTATCCTCTACTCCAACATAGCAAAGGTATCATTGTATTGTGCATGATCATTTCATCCCTTACTAGTATGCGGTTAGTGCATATAGTACATGCTTATTAGGATCATGCATAACAATGAAATATTTTAAATTCATAGTCTACCACTATTGCTTGATTGTTTGATTTATCTAGTGGTATGAGTATGAGTTTGTTCATGAGCTAGTGAACCCAAATACTTGATCTAGTTTGAATTGCATATAAGTTTCAAGTACAACATTGACAAGATAACCCTTCTAGTGAGGTGTGAAGAAGCTTGTCATTGGTTCAAACCGGACTTGGATGTTTATAAGTGATTCATATTGGCTCAAGTCAAAGAAATAGAAGCTCATGAAGACTATCAAGTTCAAGAATTGGTTATTCATGATAAATCCAACAAGTGGTTACCATAATGATAGTTCTTGCAAGAAATGTCTAGTCTATCACTATCTTCAAGTGGTGTTCCTGCAAGTGGTATGGTACACATGGTTTTCATTCAAGTGATATCTAGTACATCAAGATGATGGTTCCACAAGTGATCCTCAACTTTAAAGTGATCAATTCAAAACAAGAGAAGCTACCCTCACCGACAAGAAAGTGTTTACAGATTGGTTTGACTCATGCTTTGTCATAGGGGGGAGGAACCCCACTTCATCGGTATTAGAGACAAAGAAACTTCAAGTGACCTACATGTAGTATCTTTGGTGCTATGACAAAGGGGGAGTGCCCAATGCATAGTTACAAGTGGATTCCTTGCAACTACATGTGGATTTTACAAGTGGTGTCATTCCAACATATGGTGTTGTCCATCAAAAATGAAGATTCAAGACTCAACCATCAATCCCTAGTTCCAATCCTTTGCATCAAGAGAATTTTTCTTACATGTGGTATCTTCAAGTGGTATTGCTGCATACCTTTATGGTCATTGATGACAAAGGGGGAGAGAATTGTACAAAGATATGCGAAGAAGCATACAAAGGGGAGAATGCGAAGAAGCATACAAAGAGGAGAAATATGGAACAAAAGAAGCATACAAAGGGGAGTAGAAAATGGACATGGATCAAGAGGGAGCAACATTAAAGAATGGAGGAGGATAAAAAATTCCTGATTAAGAGAAGCACACAAGTAGGGGGAGCAAGCTCATGAACTTGTTTGATTGCATTTGATATGTGCATATTCATATGCTTGCTTGCATTCGCATAAGTTCTTATATTTCAATATGCAATGCTTGTGTGGTGAATGCTAGTTATAGAACTTGATTGATGATTTGAAAAACTAGCACGTATAGGATGGTTTAGCTAGTCACATGTGCTTTACAAGTGGTACTAGAACCTTGCTTATAATGTTGATCTCATGAGGTATCTAGTGTTTTGTTTCATGTGATTTCTAGCTAACCATGATGCTAAGGATGAACTTCAATGGTGCAACTCTGATTTGTATCACGCTTCAAAGGTTTATCTTATACACCTTAGCATCACTTAGTAGTGCTAACTCTCCCAAAATTTCCATATTTATGCATGTGTGCAAGCTTGAAACCAAACCATTTGAGCACACATGTAGGGGGAGCTATCACTACCAAGTTGACTTTGTGGTACTTATCCAAATCATAACATTGAGCTTAAACGTTGGATAAGTGGAATAAAGTCTCTCTATTCTTAAATTCCATATCTTTGTAGAGTTGTCATCAATTACCAAAAAGGGGGAGATTGAAAGGCCCTTGTTTGGTTTTAATAATTGAGTGACAACTTTAGGTGGACTAACATGTGTGATGATTGAGATACACAGGAGTTAGTTCACAAGCACATGTGTGTGAGCAACATATGCCATGGTGGAGATGGTTTGGAGATGTTGTGAGGCTCAACACATGAGTTGATGAAGGAGCTCATTGCAAATGAGACATGACATGGAGTCATGTGACCAAGAGGTGAAGATCAAGATGAGGCTTGGCTTGATGGACCGGTTGCAAGTGTGAAGGGCAAGTTGAGGCTCAGAAGCGAAGGACCATGCGATGGTGAAGCTTGGGCAAGACTTGGCGCCGATGGACCGACGCAACGGTGAAGAGCAAGTGAGGTCAAGATCGATGGACCAAGAGTGTCACATGATGATATGAAGTGGATCATATCATTTGATGATCGTGTCGGTGCATGTTGTTGCATTGGCACAATGGAGGAAGACGGTGGAGATGGAAATGCGCAAGGCAAAGGTATAACCTAGGGCATTTCATTTCACCGGTCTAAGGTTGAGTAGAGAAGTACTTGACCGGATTTAGGATAGATGGCCATACTATCAAGAGGGGTAATCTTGTTTGCATATCGGTCATCTAGTGCCACTTGAGCGATCTAACATTGCGACGTGCTAGGATCGAGTGGCGTGGTGAGTTGAAGAGAAAATCCTTTGAAAATGATTGTGAAAATGCTAACACACAAGCACATGGAGTTGTACACTTGGTGGTGTTGGCACATTTACAAAGGTGGCGAATGTTCGCAAGCTCGGCGGGATTCGGCGCTTTCGGGAAAATTGGAGGCATATTTTCCATTGCGCCGGATGCAAATTGTTGTTGGAAACATGCTATCTATGGTGGTCAAGTTGGTATACTTGTGGGATAGCATGGTGGAGAAGATCGCGTTTTCGATGGGCTGTAAATCATGGATTTACAAGCGCCGGACGCGGCGGTCGGACGCGCGGCCAGGCGGGCCGGACGCGTCCGGCGCGTGGAAGGTTGGCGTGGGCGGGCGCTCGGGCGGGCCGAGCGCCGACGCCGAGGAGGCGCGTCCGGCGCACGCCGGACTCGGACCAGAAACTTCTGGTGCCGAGTGCCGCGTGAGCACGTTCGCCAGACGCGCGCCGGACGCAGGCGGCGGACTCGGGCGAGTCACTGTTTGGCGTCCGGCGGTTCTCTTTGCGCGCGGGCGGTGCTGGTGGATGCACTGGCCGGACGCGTCCGGCGGTGGTCACCAGGCGCGTCCGGCGCAGGGTTTCTGAGCAGATCGTGAGGTAGCCGTTGGGGATCAACGGTCGACTTCGAACGGTCGGTACACGTGGCGTGACGAGGAGCACCGGACGCGGCTTGGAGCGTCCGGTGGTGGAGGCCGGACGCGTCCGGCGCTCGTGTTTCAGTTGCCCGAGGTGGCAACGGCTAGTTTCAGCCCTTGGGGCTATATATACGTGGTTTCGCCGGCTGTGGCCGGTGGCTGAGCACGCCCTGGCTATGTTGCCTTGTGTGGTGGTGCTTGGAAGCCCTCTAACTCACATATGCTTGGTAGTGACCATCCGATAGTGTGAGAAGAGCGATTCTAGTGCGAGTGCTTTGTGAGATTGCATTTGTGGCACTAGGTGGTTGTGTTGCAAGCCGGAGAGCTTGTTACTCTTGGAGGTTGCCACCTCCTAGACGGCTTGGTGGCAAGAGGCTCCGTGGTAGCACGCGTGGAGATACGGTGCTCCGGAGAAGAGATTGTGAGAGGTCGGTACTCACCTCGCGGGGATCGCGAAGAGTAGCCCTATTGGATTGCGCGTGTCATTGAGTTACCACCCTTGTGTGTGTGGGTTTGCTCGGTGCCTTGAGGGGCTCACTTGAGAGTGGTGTCTTGCGGTGCCTTGCGGGGCGTGCCTTGAGGGGCAAGTGACTTGAGGGTCACACCGAAGAACCATCTAGGTGAAAAGACCGGAGGAACCACCGAAGGTGTTGGTCGACACAACGGGACGTAGCTTGGGGGCAACCAAGTGAACCTGGTGAAAAATCGCCGAGTCATCTTGTGTCCACACTTCGCGGTGGTTTGCAATCTCTTTCACAAGCTTTGTATTTACTTTTCTTACATTCTTGTATAGCTTATGTAGTTGCTCTTGTGGTTAGTTAGCTTGAGTAGCTTGTTAATCACCTTCTTGCTTGTGTAGCTAGAAGTAGAGTAAGTTGCCTTGCTTAGCTTGTGTAGTTAAGTAAGATTGAGCTCTTGGGTTTGGCTTGTGTAGCTTTGTCCATGAGCATCTAGTGAGCTTAGGTTGGCTTTGTGCTTTTGCTCATTAGAATTGTGTAGGTGCACACCCGGTTGCTAAAGTACTAGTTGCTTAGGTTTGTGTGACCTTGCAAGCTAGACTTGTTTAGTGTGCACTAGCTAGATTGGCACCTTGTCTTCTTGTTTAGGATCGTTTACAAGGTGCATCTAGAGACATAGATAGAGGGTGAAAGTCTTGGTTAGGCCGATAGATTTAATTCCGCACTTATATCGGTTAGCCAGAGCGATTAGTTTTAAAAAGGACTATTCACCCCCCCTCTAGTCCGCCATCTCGACCTCACACCGAGGCAGAAGCAAGGCGCCAAGCGGCGGAACTGATCCTACCCACACCACAACCGGCAAGCGTGGAAGCGGAAATCCCCCCGCAGCTTCAAACCCAAGAAGGCAACCAGAGCCCCACCCACACCCCCCAACAATTTCACAAAGATACCTCCGCTCCACCACTCCGCAATACCTCCGCTCCACCACCCCGCGTCACCCCCCCGCCCCACCACCCCGCAATACACCCACCCCAGCAAAACCCCCGCTCAAACCAGCTCTACCAGGCCCAATTCCCGGAGGACGACTGGCCACCGCAGCCACCAAGAGCACCCCAGCGCCATGTAACATACGACTCCAAACCCCCCTGTGCTACGCCTTACAAACCACCCCCTAGCCGTCATCCTTCAACTTGCAACACCTTCCGCGCTACGACGGACGCTCAGACCCTCGCCAATACCTTATGACCTATGAAGCAGTCGTCGCCGCCGCTGGAGGCGACGAGGACACAATGGCCAAGATGTCACACCCCAAAATTATTTTGGGATGTGACTTAGACAACACTAAACAACATAAATGATTTTATTATTTTTCTAAAATTCCCAACTTTAGTTCGGTTGTTGATATTCTAGATAGTGGAAAATGTGAGTTCCTAAAATTTTTGCAATTCAATTTAATGGTTTGTTGCATTCATGCCTTTGCATAGTGTTTATGTTTGGAAAATGAATTTAAATGTTTTCACGAAACGTCTAGGTTTTGGTCAACTTCATCTCTCAAAGTATCAAGCCAATATCTAAAACTCAAAGCAAGTCTTGTGCCGATATCCTACAAAAATCTAGCATGACTGATTTTCTCTTTCTCTCCTTTACTTCATCATAGTTCCTCTCAAATTTCCATTGTCATCTCTCTATTCAAGTGCATGGCCACTTCATTCTGCTGCACCACGCCCTCTATACTCATGCAAAAATAAATAGATGCGACAATTAGTTATTTATATTTTCTAGACCCACATTACTCTTGCCTTGATTTTTCTTTACTTCCAATGGCATCCGGCCATTCATTCTTCCCCGGCTGTACCCCCATAGCTTGCTCCCTTTTCTCTCATGCAAAAGGAAAGCAAATATAATTCTTTATTCCTTTAATTCCCAAGGTAATATCTCTCTTTAATCTTCTCTTCGAGCAACCTATACTCCATTAATTTGCATGCAACAACAGCCGTGACATTTCCTCTCTTCCCCATGGCGCCTTCTCTCTTCTCATCTAAAATCACATTAGCTCATGATGCATTCCTCAGTTCCTTTGGTATGGTTATACACCTCTCATCAATTGTCTCTTGAAAAGATTCCTTCACTCCATCGGTTTTACTCTATCTTCAATTGCATGCACAAGTAGCAGCCACATATTCTCTCGCCCCCTCTCTCCATCATGCACAATGAAATGGACATCATCTCCCCGGTCGCCATCTAGTCCAGATGCTGGCGCCTCCTCCCATTCCTTCCATGCAGAAAATGCAGCAAATGTTCCTTCCTTAACTCCCTTTACAACCTCTCTTCATTCTCCTATATTTATCACTCTCTAACTGCAGTGAAAGGCTCATGAAAACCGATTATTCCCCTCTCTCCAATACAGTGCACCTGGACACCTCTTCTCCCTCCTCTAATCTCACGCACCCACTCTCCTTTCCATTCTGCATGCTCGTCAAGGACGCCCCATCTCCTCTCCTTCCACCTCCATGGACGCCATTCCTCTTCCCTCTAATTCCCTCTCCCTCCTCTCGATCAAATTGCAGTGCCATCGCTGTGACGAATTTGTGTTCTGTCTTCCCACCGTCGGAATCCTGAATTCCTCGGCATCGTGCCATGGTAAGGGGCATGCCTTCTTTGTTCTTCACTGAGAAACTCATGTTCCTCATGTCTCCTCTTTGTTATGACGCTCCAGGCAAAACCATGGTGCTGCAGCCCTACATGGACGCCATCCCGGTGCCTTGCCGTCTCCCCGAACACGCAGCAGCACCTTGCTCACCGTCGTTGCTGCCGTTTCTGTGCAGCACATGGTGAGGTCGCCCCTCCATATTCCCCTCTAATTATAGTGTACATGACCCTCTCAATCATATCTTGATCTCTTATGTGGTGCATGATACTTTGCGAGGTGGAATTGGTGCTGCTCGTTCATCGCAGAACCACCAATCGTCGATGTCGGCTGCCATCACCATCATCTCCATCTCTTCCCAATTCCATTGTGAGAACCTGCTTTACCTCTCAAATTGTTGCCATGTTCCTTGTAGCGAAGAACGTGCTGATATTTTAGTCTTGATCTAACTCCAGTGAAGTATTTCCAAAATCATGTCCCTGTCCTATTGCGGACAGCAGTGCTGTTGCCGATTGAATGGCATGTTCCTGCTAATCCAGCACTCAAGTTGTCAATTCAATTGGTCCACAAATGTATCATATATTTGTACATGCCTCTGTAAAGTATCATGGCTATATAGAATACAAGATGAAAGAGAGATCATTTTTTCCGTGCTTACTGTCTCTGCTGTTTCAGCAACGATGCACCTCTGAATTTCAGTGAAGTTCCCAATTGAACATTTGTCAAATAATCAAACCCTTTTACCACAGCATATATATCATCCTTGCACATCGCTCTGCAAGTTTTGGTGACCTTTCATGCCACGATGGCAGAGATATCAAGTCCGTAATGGTTGCTACCCCTGCTGTCCAGAAATCAGCGGTGCCACCCATTTTATATTCGCGTTTCCCAGCTAACCGTTGGTCAAACCACCATATCCTTTCACAACAACATACTTCATATAGTACCTAGCTACCTCACAAAATCCATCTCTGATTTATTCTGCTATAACCATGCTATCCATCATGTTTATTCCATTCCTATCATTTATCAAAATCTCCTAGCCTCTACCTTTGATCTTGCATATTTTAAATTGTGTCTCTTGTTTTAGTTGTTTTTACGCTCATCGATCGTAGTTGCAAGCCCTACGTGTTTTAAAACCTTATGTCTAGTTTTACAAATAATGACCGGTGTATTGCTTCTAGGTTTTGTCTATGATGCTTGTGATGGTTGTTGCTATCGTTAGAAGTGGAGCTATGCACGGATGATACGGAGATGAGTTGGAAAGTTGGATGGCAAGCTTTCGGAAGGCAAGTATAGCTTGAGTTTGAATTCTATGATCATGATCATGTAACTTGATTAATGTTTATGCAACAAACGTTAAAGATGACTTTTTAGCAACTTAAGAATTTATCTCGTAAGAGAACCTCCGGGATTTATAGTACAACCACGAGAACTACATGGCTGCGGTATTAGCCCGAAGTATCTTGATCTGTTCTAGTTCGTTAGCGCTTACCGAAAGGGCAAGAGGGGGGTGCCAAGTGAGGTATAGCTCTTGTCTGTCCTGCCGTGATGTGTGCTTTGGGCTGCGGTCATGTGTGTGCCACTCTCGGAGGAGAGCATCTATATCTACTTGGTCAATCTGAAACCTTAGCGGCTGCTACTTATTAGAATGACTAGTGAAAAGCTTCGTAGTGACCCTGCCAACCTACCTTGGAAGTGGGTCAAGAGGCTGATCACCTCGGGCAAAAGGGCAATCACGACTTGTGGTGAAAGTGTACACCTCTGCGCAGAGTTTAACAAACTGGTATACTAGCCTTGCTCAAGGACACGAGCGGCCTTGGAATCCTTACATAGATGATGACTTCCGATTGTTAACATGTTCATTGTTTACCGTTTTATGCTATACATTATTTATGTTACATTGATCTTGCGGTCATGGGATTATGCTTATTGTTATACTTGCGGAGTTCAACATGAACTCACTCTTGCTATTCCCCACACCTCGGGAGAAGTTTAGGCTTGTGATCAACCGGTCGGTTGGATCCAAAGGAGTCTACACCCGGAGATCGATTCGTCTTTCCGTTGTTTGCTACCTAAGGTTATGTCTTTTATTTTAAACACGTTATACATATTAAGCATTGTTTACTGATACTACCTTTCATTTGTGGCTATATGTGAGATTTGACTTTTAAGGCTCACATATGGTGTATATCTGGTTTTGTTCTTAAAACCGGGTGTTACACAAGACCTTCGTGATTGTAGCCCGAGAAGTGGCCCAGTCCTGGTACAGCAACCTCATGCTGGGCTCCATCAGATGCTGGAATGACCTCCGCGACAAACTGTGCACCAACTTCAAAGGCTTCGGCAAGGCACACGTCCAGGCCACAGCCCTGGTCAACTGCAGACAAGGATTAAACGAAACAACCCACGACTGGTGGCGACGGTTCCTTCAAACCAAAAACAGAACCCCCGACGTCACCGATGAGGTCATGCTCGTGGCCGCCCTGAGCTACATCCGCCTAGGGGCCTGCTACAGAAAGCTCTCCAGAAGGAACCCCAAATCTGCAGCTGAGTTGTGTGAGATCATGGAGAAACAGATATGATCAAAAGACGATGACAGAATCAAGACCAGAACCTTCGACACCCCGCGCAACAATCAGCGGCGAAGCCCCGACAGAAGAACACACGACAAAAGAGACCACCGTATACTTGACAGGAGAGACCTCCGCCTGGATGTCAACACAATCAACTCCAACCCTCCGCGGCAACAGAGAGCGTCGAACCAGCAAAAGCAACCTCTGTCCCAGAGAGACCACAGATCAAACAACCCCAACCCACAAAACCAAGGCAATACATCAAGACCCTACTGCTGCTTCTGCGGCCCAGAAGGCGGCCACACCACCAAGCAATGCATATACTGCGCGAAGGCAATGGAAATCAAAGAGACCCACCTCAACAACTTCCCCCCCCCCGCTGGAACCGTCCACCATATGCGCAAGCCGAACGGCCCAGCCCGCTACCAACAGCACACCTACCACTAACCACAACCCCAGTATGCGAACCAGTATCATCACAACAATCAACAACACTACCACCGTCAAAACTACCAGAACTACACAGTGACCCATCCACCACAGCAACCCCAAGTCGACCAATACCAGCAAAATCTACCACCACCACCGCCCCTGCCCGCCCTCGCAGCCCCACAACCCGTCAAAACGGAAGCACCCGGCCCCTCAAACCCAACAACCCTAAACAATCCCACCTCCACCTTCGGAGTCATACTCGCCATTTCCGGAGGTTCAAACGAGGACCATGGCAACAAGCGTAAGCGAAGGGAACACTACAGAAGAATTCACCATGTGGCCGTCGAGGGTCCACACAAGAATGCTCAGTGGTCCCATGTCCCCATAACCTTCGACGCATCTGATCTCAAGCTAAAGGACTTCCCTCACACGGATGCCATGGTCATTGAAACAAACATCGTGGGCTGGACAGTCATCAAAATCCTGGTCGACACCGGAAACTCCGCCGACATCCTGTTCGCCTCAACCTTCGACAACATGAGATTAGACAGAAAGCTGCTTGAGCCCGCCGGAAACCCACTGTTCGGATTCGAAGGGCAACAGATACGGGCCATCAGCAAGATAACCCTCCCGGTCTCCTTCGGCGACAAGCACAACTTCAGAACAGAAGACATAACCTTCGACGTGGTTGACATGATGTACAACTATAACGTCATATTCGGCAGAGGAGTCACCAATCGCTTCAGCTCAGTCCTGCATCCCGGCTACCTATGCATGAAGATGCCCTTCCCCGGAGGAATCATAGCCGTGTACGGAGACCAAACCCTCGCCAGGATAGCAGAGAACACAACAGCCCCGGGCCAGAAGAATGTGCATTGCGTCACCGACCAGGACGAGGACAAGACCGTATCACCATCGGCACCTCCGCCAGCCGAGCACCTAGAACCCCCCGTGAGTCCAACCGGAGGAAGAAACCAAGAGGGTCCCATTATCTCCGGACGAACCAGACAAGCAAGTCATCATCTCAGCTCTACTCGACATCGATACAGAGCACAGCCTTGTTCACTTCCTCCGCGAGAACAGCGACGTTTTCGCCTGGTCAGCTGAGGACCTCCGCGGAGTCGACAGGACAATCATTGAACATGCCCTCCATGTCAGAGAAGACGCCCCGCCCGTGGAGCAGAAGCTCCGCAAAATGTCGGAGGAAAGGAAACAAGCGGCCAAGGCGGAGGTTGACAGATTACTCAAGGCGAAGGTCATCCGCCCGTCAAGTACTCCACCTGGCTGTCCAACGTCGTGCTCGTCCAAAAGAAGAACAAAAAGTGGCGTATGTGCGTCGACTTCACCAGCCTCAACAAAGCATGCCCGAAGGACAGCTTCCCTCTGCCGCGGATCAGCTCCCCGGTAGACGCAGCCGCGGGTTGCGACCTCATATCCCTGCTCGACTGCTTCTCCGGCTACCACCAAATCTGGATGAAAAAGGAGGACGAGGAGAAGACAAGTTTCATCACCCCGTCGGGAACCTACGCCGGCGGAATGGCGAGAGGGGCTACGAACGCGGGCTCAACCTTCGCACGCATGACAGCGGAGGTTTTCATGGACGACCTGGTGGTCTCGGCATATGTCGACGACATAGTGGTCCAGAGCAAGATCAAGGCGGATCACATCAGCGACCTTGCGTGAACCTTTGACAAGCTTCGCAAGGCCAACCTCAAACTAAACCCAGAAAAGTGCGTTTTCAGCGTCAGCAAAGAGAAAATGCTCGGCTGCCTTGTCTCCGCTCGGGGAATAGAGGCCAACCCAACCAAAATCGATGCAATCAGAATGATGGCACCTCCAACATCAAAGAAAATGGTCCAACGACTCACCGGCCGGCTAGCCTCGCTCAACAGATTCATCTCAAGGTCCGCCGAGCGAAGCTTACCGTTCTTTGATGTCCTGAAGGGATCAGAACCGTTCAACTGGGGGACTCCGCAACAAAAAGCATTCGCCGACCTCAAGGAGTACCTCCAAAAGCTAGCAACCCTCGGCAGCCCAACACAAGGCGAACATTTGCTACTCTATGTAGCCGCTGCACCACACGCGGTGAGCGCCGTACTGGTAAAGGAAACCTCCGATGATCACCAGAAGAGACAAATCCCAGTCTACTACGTCTCGGAGATCCTCGAAGGTCCAAAGAAGCACTACACCGAGCTTGAGAAGGTAGCGTACGCGGTGGTCATGGCAGCCAAGAAACTCAAGCACTACTTCCAATCGCACCCCATCACAGTACCCTCGATCTACCCCTTGGACAACATCTTCAGAAACCCCGATGCCGTCGGCCGCATCGCCAAGTGGGCACCGACTCTGAGCGACCATGTCATCACCTTCGTTGGCCGCAACACAATCAAATCCCAAGCCCTCGCTGATTTCATCACAGATTGGACCCCCGACAACAACGGGAAGCCAGACGCAGTCGAACCTTCGTGGATTGTACACACTGACGGAGCCTGGGGCGCTTCCGGCGTAGGTGCAGCCGCCATCCTAACCTCCCCGTCAGGAATGAGGCTCAGATACGTCGCCCGTCTGGAGTTTCCATGCACCAACAACTCTGCAGAATATGAGGCCGTTACCCTCGCCCTAGCAAAGCTCCGCGCGCTATCAGCAAGAAGGGCCATCATCAAGACGGATTCTCAAGTCATCTCCGGCCACATCAAAAAGAGCTTCAAAGCCCGAGATCCAGAGCTCCACAAGTACCTCCAACTCATCCGAAAAATAGAGAGCTGTTTCCTCGGAATAACAACCAAACCTATCCCTCGCAGCGAGAATAGAGAGGCTGATGAACTAGCAAAAGCGGCCGCCCAGAACAACCCGCTACCTCCGGACGTGTTCTTTGAGATACCCAGAAGCCCGGCCACCGAAGGTCCAGCAATCCAGCGAAGGACAGTCAACGTAATCCACGGCGAAGACTGGAGAGCCCAAAACATGGCATACATCAAGGGCTGCCTCGAACCAGAAAGCAAGGAAGAAGAAAAGAGAATAGCTCAAAGAGCACGAGGGTACAAAATCCTAGGCGACGACCTCTACATGGCTTCAGTAGTCGCCCCCTGGCTAAAATGCATCAGCACCGACGAAGGTATCAGCATCCTAAAGGAAATCCATCAAGGAGTCTGCGGCTCCCACAACGGCCCAAGAGCACTAGTCGAAAAAGCATTCAGGCAAGGTTTCTACTGGCCCACCGCTCTACACGACGCTACCTCCGTCGTCCGACACTGCGAAGGTTGCTAGTTACAAGCAAGGCACAGCAACAAACCAGGGGCGCCAACCACACTCATATGCCCGACTTGGCCTCTGCAGAGGTGGGCAATGGACCTGGTCGGCCCAATGCCCACGGCCCCCGGGAACCTCCGCTATGTTGTCATTGCGGTGGAATACTTCACCAAATGGGTCGAAGCAAGACCACTGGCAACTATCACCTCGCGCTTAGTGCAAAAATTCTTCTAGCAACAGATCATCTGCCGTTTCGGCGTCCCCAGGAGCCTCACGGTCGACAATAGAACCCAGTTCGATAGCTCCGCCTTCAAGGAGTTCTGGGATCAGATCGGCACAACCCTCTGCTTCGCCTCAGTTCGTCATCCACAGTCCAACGGCCTCGTTGAGCGGGCCAACGGGATCATAGTCGAAGGCATCGGCAAGAAGCTTGAAGGCAGACCAAAGGGAAAATGGGCGGAGGAGCTAACCCCCGTCGTTTGGTCCCACAACACCTCTGACAGCAGAGGAACAGGCATCACCCCATTCAAACTCCTATTCGGAGAGGAAGCCGTCCTACCAGAAGAGTTCCGCCATGGCTCCCCAAGAACAACCTTCGACGATACAAACCAAGACGAAGCCCTCGACAAAGATCTTGTTGAAGAAACCGGGTGCCTCGCATCAACAACCTTCGTCGTTACCAAGAAGAAACAAGAAGGCTGGAGAAACAAAAAGGTTAACCCCGCAGCCTCGGGCCGGGGGACATGGTCCTCATAAGAAAACAAAACGCAAAAATGGCGGGCAAGCTCCAACCCAAGTGGACGGGACCCAACGTGATCACCAAGACAACCAGGCCAGGCTCTTTCCATCTACAAGACGGCGAGGGTAACAACCTACCTCATACTTGGAACATCGACGACCTCCGTAAGTACTACCCTTAGCGGTGCCTCCAAAAGGACACTCGCGCTCTGTAACCCTCGAACTCATGTAATCAAACCGGGCTGCACTCTTTTTCCTTGCGTTGGGGCGCAAGGTTTTTTAACGAGGCAGCACCGAGACTAAGTTATTTTCATGTTTCCCCCAAGTAAAAAATCTCCAACAAACTGAAAGGGTCGGCGTCCTAGGTGCCAACCTCATCAGCCAAACTCGCAGCAAGGATTGTACTCGGTCACCAGCAACCGACTACAAACCTCCAACAAACGGCAGCGCGCGGAGGAAAGAAAATTTGAGCACCCTCATCTACGCGGCCAGGGGCTCCAACTCCAACCCCAGCCTGACCCGAGCCACGGGCAGCGCGCGGAGGTAAGAAAATTCGAGCACCCTCGCCTACGCGGCCAGGGGCTCCAACTCCAACCCCCGTCTGACCCGAGCCGCGGGCAGCGCGCGGAGGTAAGAAAATTCGAGCACCCTCGCCTACGCGGCCAGGGGCTCCAACTCCAACCCCGCGACCCGAGCCGCGGGCAGCGCGCGGAGGTAAGAAAATTCGAGCACCCTCGCCTACGCGGCCAGGGGCTCCAACTCCAACCCCCGTCTGACCCGAGCCGCGAGCAGCGCGCGGAGGTAAGGAAATTCGAGCACCCTCGCCTACGCGGCCAGGGGCTCCAACTCCAACCCCCCGCCTGACCCGAGCCGCGGGCAGCGCGTGGAGGTAAGAAAATTCGAGCACCCTCGCCTACGCGGCCAGGGGCTCCAACTCCAACCCCCGCCTGACCCGAGCCACGGGCAGCGCGCGGAGGTAAGAAAATTTGAGCACCCTCGCCTACGCGGCCAGGGGCTCCAACTCCAACCCCCGCCTGACCCGAGCCGCGGGCAGCGCGCGGAGGTAAGGAAATTCGAGCACCCTCGCCTACACGGCCGGGGGCCCCAACTTCAACCCCCGTTCGACCCGAGCTCACGGGCAACGCCTGGAGAGAATCAAAGCTCAACTACAACCGCCCAATACGCTAAAAGCCCCCAAAGAGTCACACAGTAAGCACTCAACCCAAGTACAACCCCATTCAACACCTCCCTGACACCCCCATCAAGAAGAGCAACAACCTGGCCCAGACAAAGGCCAATAAAAAGGCACCCACCGCCCGAACCGCACCCCAACGCAGCCATTGCCCAAGTACACGCCACACGCAAGTCAAGCTTAGGCATGAAAGGCCTCAGGACTAGCAAAAGGAGTGACCCCTACTGTAAACCAAACCCTCGCACCCAAATAGCAAACCACGACTGGTACCTCCGCACGAGAGCAAGTGACTGATCCACCTACTTCAACAACTCTCGCGCAGTCCTTTTATTCTCCACAGCCAAAATACCTCTCCAAAGCACAGAAAACCACACCACCTTCGTGAACACATCAGTGAGCGCAGCAAACCCCCACCCAAACCACCCCCAACCGCATAAGCAACCACAGAAGATGCGAGACAACAAGCGCGAGGACACCCTCGCACAAGACCTGGAAACCCAAAAACGCACAACCTCAGGCACGGAACACCTGGGCAAACAAAAAACCAGGCGCCACCTCCGGAATAAGACGCATCGGGAACGAAAATAGGCGACATAGGAAATAGCGGCCGCCATCAGCACACAATCCAGCTGCAGCGGAACCCGCGCAACCCTCAGCATCCAAGGATAGCTGCGACTGAAAACGGTCCCTCGCCCGAATCTCCAGTTGAGAATGCGAAGGAACCCAAACCAACGCCTACAACAGATCTGCTCCCGGCAACCCCAACAAGCGCACCCTCAGACCGCAGGCCACGGATGGCCATGTAAGCACACAAAGGCACCCGACGCCTCGCCGTAGAACATAGCACCATTAATACAGAATTTGTAACACTGCGCCATCAATAAACAAAGTGTTCGCGTCACAACCTTCCCCAAACCCGAAACGCGCCTCACCAGCAATATCAGAACCTCACAAGTACCAAACCCCCGCATCGCGCCCACCCAACTCAACGCCCAACGCACACCCCCGTACAAACCAGCAACCACCCAGCTGTCAAGACATAAGCAACCTCCGTACAAACCAACGCACGACCACCATCAAACCATCCACCTAACAAACTGTCACCCCATAAAGACCTACCCCCCCCTCAAGCACCAACAGAAGCGTATAAAGCCAAGCCTTCCCCCATGAGGCGCCACCCGATCAATCAGAAATAGCGCAGCACGCAAACCGCTCCGAAGCCAGATGCCAAGGCCGCTTAGAAGCACTCGATCCTCCAAGGTGTGGGATCTCAGGCCCCCAGATCTCAACACCAAACCCCCGCACCAATGATACCTCAAGAAACAACGTAAGATCGAGGGTACGAGCCATTGCAGAGATACCTCTCCTACGAGCCATCCCAGCACAAAAACCACAAGCCTCGCCACAACGCTCCCTAAACACGGCCGCACCGACAACCTCCCGACCACAGCTTGGCACATCAAGACTACCTTCGCAACCCCGGGGATGATACTACAAGAAAAAACGTATCGCAACCCCGGGGATGATACTACAAGAAAAAACGTAACATCCCCCGGGCGACTGCTAGAACACCTGGAAAAAACCCACCAGCCATACAGAAGAGTATCGCAGCCAGCGAAGAAACAAAAGCGCAAAACCATATCACCGAACCACCTTCGCCAACAACCCAACTGCAAGATCCTCACGCTGAGCAACTTGAACCAAAACTCGAGCGGCGGTACGGCACCCCAAGACAGAACCCAACCCAACCTCCGCAACAAACAGCAGCCGCCAACCTCTGCAGCTCAAAGGAAGGGACATCCCTACAACCTCGACCCCAGCCACCAAAGGCACTACCTCCGCAAGCAATCTCTCTGGGTGATCATCCAGAATCAGCGACCGCACGAGGAAGGCGTCTATGCTAAGGTCTCGTAGCAATCCACCAAGCATGTAATCAGGTCACCTCTAATAAATGAATTAACAGATCGCTTCGACTAAGTCTAAAACGTTTCAATACGCGAGCCTCGCCAAGGAAATGGGGGGCGTCGCTTCGACGAAGTCTAAAACATTTCAACATGCGAGCCCCGCCAAGGAAATGTGGGGCGTCGCTTTCGACTAAGTCTAAGCGTTTAAGATACGCGAGCCTCGCCAAGGAAATGGGGGGCGTCGCTTTCGACTAAGTCTAAACGTTTAAGATACGCGAGCCTCGCCAAAGGAAATGGGGGGCGTCGCTTTCGACTAAGTCCAAGCGTTTAAGATGCGCGAGCCTCGCCAAGAAAATGGGGGGCGTCGCTTCGACCAAGCCTAAAACGTTTCAACACGCGAGCCTCGCTAAGGAAATGGGGGGCGTCGCTTTCGACTAAGTCTAAAGCATTTTAATACGCGAGCCTCGCCAAAGCCAAAGGGAACCACAACACCTTGAGTTACAATAGGACACCTCCCCTGCCAACAACGCGCAAAAGTCACCACAACACACGCAACACAACAGGCATTCATACAAAGCCCAAGTCAGGCCTACACCCGCCGCCCTGGCCGGATCTTCACGCACCTCCGGCGGCGACGCCGCACCGGAACCTCCGGACGCAACCCTTCCACAATATGCGACACCATCCTAACCAGCTGATCATCCACCAACTCCACCGCAACCATCTCCACGAACTCCTCGACCTCCGTCACCTCAACCAAACAATCCGCCAGGCTGGGAATGGTTCTAGAGCCAGAAGCCTCGCCCGGCGAGACATAAGGAACAAGTGGCAACAAACCACCTAGAACCCTCGCCCGATAAACCCGGCGAAGGTCGCGCTCGCTCAACTCCGCGGGCTCCGGTTTCGGCACCACAGGTACACCATCCACGACAACCGGCTGCGCATTCTCATCTTCCATAAAGCGATGCGCAGTCTCGTCATCTATGTCGCTCAAACCCTCGCGCGAAGGAGACGCCTCACCAGACGCCCCATAAAGAAATCGCATCAGCTGCCGATCAGTCCATTTCGCCGAGCGCCAAAAGGCGACTGCTTCCTGATTAGCAGCATCATACTTCCGCACCCTCCACCACCAAAACTCCTCAAAAGTAGTCTCCAGTTTCCTCCTCTTCACCCTCGCCCAAACCTCGCCAGACATAAACACGTCTTGACGATTCATCATCAGCGGCAGCACATCCAAAACCTCGTGCACAGGCCCCACCAGAACCTACGCAGCGAAGCCCAGGCGTCAGGAAAAAACTCAAACCCGCGCCAACGCAACCAAAACGAAACAAAAACCAAGTGCACAAACGAGAACGCCAACAAACAACCCTCGACGTTAAAACCAAACCGGGCAACATTCATCCGTCCAAACATATCACGACCCACCCATAGTACCCAACTGGAAAGTCTCGACACATCGCTAAAACAGGTTTCAACACAGTCCACCCATCAAACCAACTTTCGACAGCATTCAAGAATTCAGGGTTTGGCGCTCGCCTCCGGGTCAACAGCAGGCTCCTCCGGCGCGGCCGACCTCGGAACCGCCTGCTCCGGTCCGGTGACAGAACCCTCGCGAGCCTGAGATGAACCCCCGCCAGTGGCGTCTCCTCCGCCAGTAGCCGCCTGATTCATAACCTCCGCTTCCTCAACACCTGCAGCACCCGCCTCCTGTTCTCCGGCCTCGCCAAGCCCCTCCACCGGCGAGCGGTTCCTGATATGATCCTGCATCTGCCCAGGCAAGAAGAAAACATCAAACAAAGCGTCCAAGCCAAATAAAAGGAAAGCAAGTCACAGCCCAATACTTACATTCCGCATGAGATCACCAGCCTCCGTATAGGCCAGGATTTCACCACCTTCATACCAGAATTGCGACAGCACCCGCACAGCAATGTTCCGGCATTCTGGGTCATCCCTCAGCGCCATAACCTCCGCCGGCGTCGGAAACGTATGGTTTGGTATTGGCGCTCCTTATTGCATGCTTTTCATTGCCAACTTGTTATAAAAATAGTCACCAAAACTTAGCAATAGGGTTTTACGCTAACATATTCCACGAGTTTTAGTGATTGTCGCTTACAGGAAGACAACTCCGGAAATGCACACAAATGGGCCAAAGCACACAAGAAAACCATGAATAAGAGGGTGGTCCATTTGCCTGACAATTGTGAGTCATAAACATGGGCCAAAATGCCAAACATAAGCCCAAGAGATGGAAGACCAAAACCCGGTCCAACTCCATCTCGGGTTGGATGAGTGGGCTTCGGTAAACAGGCCATATCTCACTCATACGGACTCCAATTCGGGCAAACGAATATGCGTTGGAAAGCTAACGACGAGGCCCACGTGCCTGCAAAAGCTGAGGCCCAGCAAAGCCACCCTTGGCGTGGCCGCGCCAAGGGAGCAGCGCGCCCGTGCGGGAACCAATCGGACCCAGCTTCGTTTGGAAGGTACTATGGCGGTTCCAGGGTGTTTCCATGTTTAGCTACGCCGAACCGACCTCCCCACACTATAAGAGGGGAAAATGAAGCATTTCTCAAAGACACACATTCTATACAAGAAGAGCTCCACTCCCACATCATATACTTTGTAGTAGTGTCCCTCTAGGTGCTAGTGCCTAGTTGTATACATTAGAAAAGAGGAAGAGAGTGGAGGGAAGAGTGGAGGCGGAGCCGGCTTGTCGGGTTCCCCTCCAGTTTGTACCTGTACGGAGTCGACTCCTTCATGAGTAATATCCGCATTCTTTCCTTAGTGATCTATTTGATTAAAGTTCAGCGCTTGCTTGCTTGCTTACGGGATCTCCGCTCGACCGAGTGCTCTAGTCTAATTAAGAATTCGGGCTAGAGTAGTAGCCGTTAGCGTAGACGTGGTGTCCGGGCTAGCGAGTTACACGAGTTTGCGCCCAACCCCACGGATAGTTGTGGTAGCCCCGGGGTGACAGCTCCGACAAGGCCTTTGTATTCCACCACGTTCGGGTTGGTGTTTTCGTAGAGCTTTGGCTGCCTGACCCCGGTTACGTCTTCCCAGTCTTTTCGAGAACCAGAAAGGAACAGCTGCTCCGAAGTGAGCGAGTATAGCGAGCCGAGACTTTAGTTATCTGGTGACCTAGGGCTGAGTTTAGAAGACCCTCTCAACCTACAAAAATATCCCTCTACCTACTTCTCTTGGACGACCTTGTTTCTCTCTAGTACACTTCCGTTCCCTGTGGAAAAATACAATACTCTGAATACTTCCGGGTGAAAGCTACAACGGTACTCCGTGCGCTTGCGGATTCATCTGCTTACGCTAAGAAATACCAACATTTGGCTGCCCTACCCTCCTCAAATGATGGCAGTTCTCCTTCTGCAGAGCAACAGCAGCAGCGAAACCTCCGCTAAACGCACCAAAAGCGGTAACGTCACGGAACACGTCCGACAAAGCCTCCACCTCAGCCTCAAGCCAACCCTGAAAGTTCTCCACGGTAGGCTCTGGCAAATCTGCACTTCCGCTCCCGCCAGAATCAATCTACACAGCATCAAGACTGGACTTGACCTCCGTCATAGCATGGACCAGGCCCTCAACCTCCGCCGCACGTTGAGCCTCAACATCATCCTTCAACTTCTTCAGCTTCTCCTCCTCCGCAACACGTCGCCGCTCCGACTCCTCAAGCGACTTGCGCAAACCCTCCACCTCCGCGCCTCCAAGCTTCGCCTCCAATTCCTTGATCTTCTCATCCTTAGTGCTCAGCTCCCCCCGCAGATCAATGTTGCAGTTTAGGACCTCCTGAAACTTGTCATTATAGGTCTTCACCTTCTCCTCCATCGCAGCCATAGTGGCCACCCTTCCAGTCTCCTTCAAGCGAAGGTTCCGGTTCTCCTCAGCTAACTCCTGATTCTCCTTCTTCAACCTCTTAACCTCCTCCCTCGCCTCCTCAGCAGCAAAGTCACCTTGCCGACGAACCGTGCGAGCAAGGAGCATTGCTTCGCCTAGCTTCACCAGCAGGTCCTGCACATTGTTCATGATAGGCTGGTTCCTCAGCATCAACTCCGCCTCCGGCAGGCAGACCCTCTCGAACACCTGGCCAACAAACCTCCGCTCCTCATCCGAGCAGACAAGATGGTTGGAGCGCAGGTCCCTGCTGGTGTACAAATGCGCCAGGGGTCCTTAACCCCCGCAGACTCGGTAAAGTAAGGGAGGCTGTTCCGCGAGGCATCGCCATACGGCCGCTTCCCAGCAGCAGTTTCCACCTCGGGATCCAGCGGAGCCTCCTCCCCATCCATCCACACGTGAAGACCGGCAAAGTCCGGAGCCTCGCGCCCAGCACGTCCCGGCGGCATCGCCAAAGTCAGGGACGGATCGGACGCGGAGGTCAACTCCTCCGCTCCACCACGCTCCCCCACCTCCGCCACCACCCCGGCATCGGCAACGGACCAAACCCGCTTCTGGTCACTGGCGGTGGAGCTTTCAGACTCCCTCACCAAGACACGGCGGGCCTTGATCCTCGAGCCACTGCCGCTGCTCCCGGACAGCTCCACCACGGGCGTCTCCTTCACCCGCTGCACCAACAGCGCAGCACTGGCCATGTGAGGAAGCGGCGCTCGACCAGCAGCCCTCTCCCCGCCCTCACCCTACCTCCGGCAGAGGGACGCGGAGGTACCACCGCAGGCGCAACAGTCGACGATGAGCCCCCCGCGGAGGTCTTCTGCACCTTGGCCTTGGAAGCTCCCACCTCCGAAGAAGTGGCGGCCTCCACTGACCTCTTCTTCCCGCGACCTCCGCCGGTCGCCACAGCATGACCACCGTACCCGATCCCCACCAGATCAAAGACCCGGTTCAGACGGGGCACGGCGGTGATGGTTTGATTGATCACCTTCAGCTCCTTGTCATCAACGGAGCCAGCGAACACCTCAACCTCCGACAGCACCCGGGCGTAGATGCCCTCCGCCGCCTCCTTCTTGTCCCCAGCTCCAGCAAAAACATCGGCCCACCGCGACCGCACATCGAAACGCAGCGCCTTCAGGCCACGGTACCCCCGCTTGTGGTACTTATCGTCGGCCGCATCCACAATGTCCCAGTCCTGCGCAAGGGACAGCGGCAACACCTTCGCGCAGGTGTACTCCTCAATCAGATCCCGGGAGCTCAGGCAGCGGTAAAGCACCGCCTGAACATCCTCGTACTCCCGGGCCGCCACCGCATCGATCTCGCCCGGCGAAGCCTTGTCGTTCACCGGCAACAACGGCCCCACCAAGCCCTCCGCACCCTCCAACTTGTAGTAGAACCAGTTCTCCCACCAGTTACCGGGCCACTTGTTCTTCTGCGCCGGTACCCGCGAATGGGCTCCAGTCTTCCGGCAGAAGGTCTGCACCCAAATTGCCCAGAGTGTTGACTGCTCTCATCTCGCGGCCACCTTCGCGGCCGCGTGTGCATCCGATGCGTCGCCAAGAAGCCCTCCGTTGAAGGCTCAACCCCCTGAGAGCGGCACCCCCAGACATAGGCACACAACTTGGGGAAGCAGTTAGGAGTCAGATGATGGAACTGCACCCCAAACCTCCGCAACACCTCCACCACAAGAGGGATCACAGGGAACCGAAGCCCCGCCATAAAGAACTCCTTGTAGACCACCACCTCATCACCTTCAGGCTGGGGAACCGCACTTTCCCCGCCGTGGCGAGCCTTCGTCCGCTCAAACCACCCTTGTGCAGCAAACTCGTCGAGGTCCGAGCCCTCCACCCGGTTGACCCCAAACTCGTAAGAAGGCACGTCAACCTTCTTCTCCTTCGCCGCAGCCTTCTCCCTCGCGTCGGCTCCCACTGGCTTCGTCATCCTCACACCACAACCTCCAATAAACAACCACAACCTTCGCCGCCGAACCCTCGCCCGACAGATCTCTCGAAACCCTCGCTACCTCAGAAGAAACCTTCGCTTTAAAGGTGGCTAGGGCAAAATGCTCCCGCAGTGAAAAGCAAGGGCAGTAAAAAATTGACCGTACCAACTCCCACTATTTATAGGCAACCGCGGCAGCGGCGGCCGCGGCCGGGCGTGCATCCCCAAACCCTAGGGATCGACGGCCGGCTGTAAATCCCGCGAACGTCCAATCAATCTTATCATACACAGGAACAGGCCAAGCCCACCTCCTCCAAAGCCCATCAGGCCGGGCCCAGGAGCAACTGGGGGCGTCGCTGCGAGGGTCGGTCACCAGAGCTCCCTTTCCCCCCGTAAAAAGGCGTTGCTCCGACCCCGCCAGCCGGGCCGAACCATCGAGGGGCTACTGTTGGGGGGAGGTACCCTCGACAGGAGCCCCCAGTCCATCATCAACCCGACCCGATGGGCACCAAACTACAGAAACCCTCGTCAGCGCCAAGCGAAGGTAAGCCTCACAGGTCGCTCACGCCCGGCGTGGGACCCTCACCATCCTTTTCTTCATCGCAGGTTCTTGCTTAAGTCCCGGACCTTCGGAGCTAGCTCGTCCGGGACCCCCGCGCGTACACGGCGGCTCTTCAACAACCTCCGCTGGCTCATGAAGGAGGACGGCGGCGCAACGGGGACCACCCCTAAGGAGCCGTATGGCGGGACGCAACCGTGGAGCACAACTACAGGAATGACCTCCTCCGGACCCACATGCAGTCAGATGGGCGCCAAAACCCTTTTGTAATTAATACGGCCCCGCCCCTTGGTATTCCCCTATAAATACCGGGGGAGGGGCTGTACATCTGTGGTTGGAGATTGGTCCTTGTAATGAATATTATTCCCCTGATAAATAAAGAGAATTGATTGCCATTTACTCCATATTTCCTTTGTACCCTCGCACACCACTCCCCGCTTGTGTCTTTCCCCCGTTTGGCCGTACCCTTGCCTTCCTCCCACTGGTCCCACAGCGAGGGTAGGAGGGCAGAAGTCTGTTTCTAACAGTTAGCCAATCCTTGGTGTCAACCTTTGCTCCTATGTGACCCTATCTTTTAGTAGTTTGCCTTCATATAGCCTTGAGCTTTGATTCACTCTTTTCATAATTTAGCCTTTGGTGAAGATATTGATGTCGTTGGAGTGGGCAAAGTAGTCAACGTGGTAATGATCGATGCTACCTGTACTATGTACGTCGTCACGCGCTTTTGAACCATTCGTGATCGTTTCGTCGGCCAGTGTAGGACAAGAGAAACACGACGTACGGCTCCATCTTTTCCTCTCAACGATAGCACAAAGATCATATTTTACTGGAATAAGGTAAACGGTACTATTAATTACCGGATTATGTGGTGATTCTTATGTTGACTTCTTCCCTCGCAAATCGACCAGCTACTCGCTATATTTACACGTAAGCCCATACTAGCTACGTACTATACAAGTGAACATGCACATGGGTTTTATGATTTATGTCAACTTTAACGGTTTGCTAAATTTATAGTTTTGTCAAGTTTTAAAACCAAATGCCAATTGAAAAAGAGATCTTCTCTAACAATTTGCTATTTAGGCTCACCAAAAGAACTTGGCAGTCTAAGATTTTTGCTAAAATTATAAAATTGAGCCTCCAACAAGTTGGCAAATTGGGATACACGTAATGCCAAGTTAGCTTATTTGGCATATTTGCCAAGTGAAGGGGAATTTTGCCAAGCTCATAAAATTGCCAAGTAGTTTTGCCAACTCGTTGGAGACTGTTTTTTATGATTTTAGTAAAAATAGTAGGATGCCAAGTGCTTTTTAACAAACTGTTAGGGTTGCTTGTTTCGGTGGTCTCCTATTGGAGTGTCTGCTATTGTTTCGGTGGTCTGCTATTGTAAAAAAATTAGAGATGTATTGTTTACCCTGAAAGTACCTAAAAATAACGCTACATGAAAGTAATATTAATTTTAGAAGTCTTGTTCGCTTGAACTTATTAGTTATGGTATAATAATTTTTCTCTCATAATAAAATAGCATAAGCCCGCTTAGGCTAGCCTTAATGGAAGTTTTATGGCACACTTTTCAATGCTCTAATATTTTGGAAACAGTGTAGAGGAGTTTCATCCCTATAAAACTCTCTCTACTACCATTAAACTCTCATCATCCCTCTTTATTGATATAGTGCCACATACTCTGTGAAACTCCATTGAGACTGGCCTTATGATTGGTAGGAACCGTCAGCCGAAATATTATTGCCGCAGACACGGTTTACACATTGACTTCCGACCGAGCTAGCGGAGTCTCTGAAAACAGACAAAATATTTAGTGCAAACCATCTACTTGGTGCAATCGTGAAAACCCTTTATAAAACTATACTTAGATGTTTTCAAAAAAAATGAAAACTTTGCACACCATTATTGTATCTATAGATACACATTTCCATAAAATTTTATATTCAAACTCATTTTATATAAATTCGTATGAAAATAACAAATTTCACTTGCATATGCACTAGAGGACAAAATTCCAAAAGTTTTGTCCTCTAGTGCATATGCAAGTGAAATTTGTTATTTTTATATGCATTTTTATAAAATGAGTTTGAATCCTAAATTTTATGACAATGAGCATCTAAAGATATACTATTGTTATGCATAGTTTCAAAATTTTTTAAAAATTTGAAATATAATTTTAATTTAGTTTTCATGATTGCATCGAGCAGACGGTTTGCACTGAAGAGCTAGTGTTTTGGCTGCACCCAAGAGCACACTCTGGCCAGACAAACGTTGCCCATGCTCATGATGCCAGCTTTGATTGGCACTTGTGCCCGCTGACAGTGAAGCTAACTCTCTGTGCTAACTCTCTGTCTGGAGACTAGTAGACTTGCGAGACCAAGTGGGCTGCTGCGACTCCGAATCAAGTCTTCCACGTTTCTATCGATGATACTGTTTTCTCGAATACCTGTCGATGCTACTGTAGTCATACAGTACTCCGTATTCTACACTGCGACGCTTATTGGATAAGAGTCAAGTCAAAAGTGGCCATTGATCACCATTAGCGAAACAATCGTCATACCAAAAGGCTATTGAGACTACATTATTTTAATTAATTGTCTAGTTTTTGGCAATGCAAAACGAACGGGTTCATCATTGTCGCCCTGAATTATAATTTAAGTATGCGAACTGAAGACTGCTTCAGCTGGATATTTTCGCGAGCTGTATAGCCACATCCCATCAACACAAGATCTAGTCTGACTTTGACATGCTATTTGTTAGAATAATTGGGCCTGAGGCCTGACCCATGTGATCCAGCAATTATTCATTGGGAATTCCAAAGGCCGATGATAAGTGCTGAGTAGGAGTGGGAGTGGGAGTGGGAGTGGGAGTGCTATTAGTACCATATGGTGAACGGGCGAAAGGATAAGGATAGGAGAGTGAGACTGTCCGCACTGGGGGACGGTAAAGGCCCCGGTAAATCATATACCGTGCGAAACGGCCGCAGCGGGGTACTGGATAGCTCACGCTATCGTCCAGGGCCATGGCTCGTTCGGGATTTCTAGCGCGCTTTCCGTTCGTGCGCTATCAGCCAGCGTGGCGTGGGGCCCGCACGCCCGCTCCAGCGACCTCACCTGCGCGCCCAGAGAGGAGAAGGGGAGGAGCAGAGGACCTCGCCATCGTGCTCGCCACCGGCCACTGAGCAGAGGAGAAGAGGAGGAGCGCCCGCTCCAGCGACCTCGCCACTGGTCTCCCACCGGCGGTACTCGCCGGAGAATCGCGGAGGGTGGCCGGATCCGGGAGAGAGAGGTCATCCGGGGAGGAGGAGGCTCGCCCTCGCCTATGCTCGCCGGCGCGTCCGCCCCCCGCCGGTGAGGCGAGCCCTGGTGACCATGGATGCGCCGGAGGTGCTGCTCCCCTCGGCGCCCTCTCGGCCACCCGCGCCCGCTCCGCCGCCGGCCGGTGCTCCTCCCGCCGACGCGAGATGGGGATGGAGCCCCGCCGTCCCGGCCGTGGTCGAGCTCGACCGCGCGCTGGTCCGGCTCGCCGGATGGGGGCTAGGGCGGCGGGAGGTGGAGGATGGGGCCGTGCGGTCGGATAAGGAAGAGAGGGGAAGAAAGGAAGAGGAAAGAGAGGGGAAAAGGGAAGGAAAGGAAAGAGAAAAATAAAAAAAGGAAAAATATTAATAAGTGGGTCCCATATTTGATATAGAGTAGACTATAAAAGATAGATGAGTGCGGGAGAAAATATTATAGAAGAGAGAATCTAGATGATCAGGACGGAATATTCCTTTTAAGTCTGTGTAAAAGTTTATGAGTGCGGGTAGTCTGAGAGGGAGCAAATTTACTTTTAAATAGGATGCCAAACGGAGCCAACGAGAGCGGCGAGGGCACGTATCCATCCGACGCGTGGGGCCTAACAGGACGCCCCAACAAATAGCGTTTCTGAAAGAAAAAGGTGGTAGCAGTACCATTTTTATAGGGGAAAGTTGGTCTGTAGCACATGCATAGCAAGAATTTTGCTTCCTTTGTTTTTTTTTTAGAAAAAGGGAATTATGCCTCCCAAAACAGGCAGGCCCGGCCCAGCCTTGGGTTGGAACAGTCTCAGCAGACCGAGTTTCTTGAAAAAGGAGACGGACCGGTGTTTTTTTTTTGCCTCCCAAAACAGGCAGGCCCAGCCCGGCCCCTCTCCTTTTCTAAGAAACTAGGCCTGTTGAGCCTGCTGCAACCCAAGGCCGCTACTTTTCTTTGCCCCGATCGACTCCACCCCGGTCATCAATCCTCACCGTCGCGTGCCTCTTTGTGCCACCGGTGTGTCACTGTCGCCGCTGCCAAGTAAATACGCAGACTTGAGACAGCGATCGACGATCGTCCATTGTTTGCGACGGCGACAGAGACGAGCCAGGACCTCTTTCCTGAATGACCAAGTAAAAGTGCAGAGAGTGCCCTCTTCCTCTTACCACCGTTGCCAAAACCCCATACGCAGATATGCTTGCCAGCTTCGTCCGTTTCAGACTTCGAGTTTCTGACGCAGACGCACCTACTGGCTACGTACTGCATCTCGCGGACCAACAGGAACCGGTTGCCTCGGCGGCGGCTAGGGGTTCACACCGGTTCGTGCGAGCTGAGCCGCTGCGCGCCGCCCGCCACGACCGACCAAGCTCAGTGAACTCGTGGACTTGCTGGTCGCTGCATCCCAGCAAAGCCATGCGTCCAACAAACTTTCTGCCCGGAGCTTGTTTGCACCGTCGGTCAATGACCTGGTGACCTGCATTGTCTGCCGGTGCAGTGTGTTGTTGTCATATCCGCAAGGCAGCGTTGATCGCGCTCCGCCACTATGACGACGACGACGACGACGACGACAAGAGATGTAGTCTGAGTTCTTCGACGCCTGTCAGCCGGCAGTGTCGTTTTCGCCAACCTGACCGTTCTTTTCTGTGTCCAACCAAAGATGATGCAAGGGGAGGCGAGCTGAACACGGAGCAGGAGGTCCGACTAGGACAGCACCGGAGCAGAATCCTCCGCCGCGCGTTGACGTGACACCTTCAGATTTCAGAGTTCGCGGCTCTCCTGGCAAAACAACCAAAACATGCCCGAATTGTTGTGTGCGGTATATTTACCTCGAAGATGCAAGACTACCACTTCAAGATCTTGCGGGCGTCACGTCTGAAAGCTCTATCGTAGAGTACTGAAACATTTATTATCCTCCTATTTATTGTATTTTGCTGATGTGGCGGTATATTTACCTCGAAGATTGTGGACTTGGAATCTAATAAGACTTGGAGTCCTGGTTTTTCTACCACTCTCTTCAATAAATATACCGCCACATCAATAAAACATAATAAATAGGGGGATAATAAATACTCTTAGACTTTATAGTAGAGTGAATGCCCTTAGGACAACACGGGAGCATATTAAACTCCCGCCGCACCACACTGATGTCTGATAGTGACACCTTGAGAAACTCTCTTGTGGAGCAACCGCGCAAACTATTGCCAAAGATTATAATCCGACAAAGGAAGTAGGTAAAGTAACCCAACATCTATCTATACTATAATTGGATTCTTCCGAAAGTAAAGAAGCGCATGACCTTACTCCTGACCCACCTGACAGAGTCAAACTAACTGACACCCCCCACACCCCTCGTTCAAACAAATCCACACCGAGATTAACTATACTGCAGGTATGACTCCTTTACTCACGGTAAAAGAGGGGAAAAACACCGTAGGAAAAAACCTCCCGAGCCCAGATTGGAAATTTGAACTCACCGCGGGGGTGCCGCCACGATCTGCGTGGTGTTGTTCAGCCCCACGATCTCGAGTACATCCTCCGACGAGGCGGATAGGATCCCTGCCGTCGACGGCGGCAGACCAGTGCGATCTCCATCACCAGCGGTGTTGCGGCAGCCCCCATGGCGAAGAAAATTCCCTGGCGGTCTGCGACCAACGACGTCCGTGCCCACGGTCAGACTATGCTGTGCTTACGTATCCACACATCTACTGGTGTGTGTACTACTCTGTTGTTCGTGATGTATGTGTGTGTGTCCGTTGATTTGTCGTGCTCCTAAACTCCCAAATCCCAATTGCTGCAGGTGCTCTCTCCGTCTGAATTAATTTTTTTAACTAGATTGTTGCGGGCTGTGGCATTTGATCTGATCGTTCGGTTGGAGACTCTTCCAGCTATAGCTCTGTTCAGTTAACACAGGTTTGCTGTTTTTGCCGTCGCCGTCCAAACCAGTTGCTGATCTACGAAGGTGTCTGGCTGACTGTGGCCTGTCATGGCTGATGCTGATCTACGAACGTCCCTGGTATGGATTGATGTTGCTGGTCTGTAGACGTGCATATCTGTTTCAATCATCATTGTTTATCTTGTTCATGAGCAGCCGGCCAGGGTTGCTTCAAGTTGTTTCAGTCATCATTGTTTATTGATATGCTAATTGGTTGCCCTGAATTTATATTAAAATCTTAGTTTGGTTTGGAGCTCCTTCACATATGCATGTTTATGATGGAATATAACTATGATCTATTGTTCTATCCGACAACCTCTTATTTCCTTCAACTATAATATTTGTGCCTTTATTCTACTCATCATGTTTTCACCATGATGCTACTGGTCCATGCAAATCCGGCAATGTCACTGCACGGCTGATTAAACTTGCTTTTTGGTGGGGATTAGGGCCGTTCGGAGAGGTGGTGATGGATGTGCAGTGCAAGGTGGAGGAGGGGAAGATAATTCTGAGGTTAGGTTACTGAAGTTTTTCCACTTATTTTTCTTGTGAGGGAAACCATCTTTTGATGTTTTAGTTTGCATATATTTCAGTTCTAATCTGCATATATACAAAATGTGGCAACAGAATTCAGTGCTGAAGCACACTCAAGAGAGTAAGAGACATGCATATGTGTTTTCCTTCATAAACATCAACTGGCCTTTAGTAGCCTGTAAACCATAAATCTTAGCCAACTTAAGAGGAGGTAACCTTCAAGCAGGCAATCTTAAGGTAAAATGAAACTTCATGTGACATGATTTACTAGGAATGTTGATTCTTTTGCCAATTAAAACTGAAGCAAGTTTGTGACAGTATAATCTTTGTTCTTATCTTACAACAACTAGCATCTTGTCATATTTCATGGTTTTGTAGGATTGAGATGCTACTGAATTCGGACCATGTTGGGAAGTGCTGATCGTGCTGGGAAGTGCCAGAATTAATGAAGAGGATGGAGGCATTAATAGTATTTTCACTGGAACACTTTGACTGTGAGGGCCGCTGCTATTCTACTCTTACTCCTCACTTTTTGATTTAGCCAAGGGTAACCCCTTTACCAGAAATATTTTAGATGGTGATATCAAGTTTGAGAATGGCCTAATATAGCATCTTTTCATGAATCTTTGGTTTATGGACTCAGGCAGCTGGTTAAATTAGATTCAATGATCATTAAGAAGAACTATAGAAGCCCACAATGACATGTCGACAAAAGTGACAAAACTCACACATCCTGAATGGTGAATGATGCTTCCTTTTAGCTCTTGCTACATGTTCTTGTTATGAACTCAATTTTCCATTCACCGCTTGTTTTGCATATAGGCTTTAGTGGCATAATTCTAAAACTCCATTTATACGCTGGTTGAGAGGGACTTCCATTGTCTCCGTAATTGTCAAGGGCCTGGTGATCTAGGGTAGCCGGCCCTCGACTACGTAGCTCGTAGTCTCGTGCCGTGTCTTCCAGAACGGAGGTTATGCCCCTCTCGGCTTCTGGGCTTGAGAATGCTTGGGGGAGGAAGAGAGAGTTTAATTGATTGATATTGCTTGGAACTCAAAGTTGCGATTACAACATATAAATAGCCATCGGCTCACTGAATGAATAAACAAAAGCTCCTAAAAATAGATAAATAAAAACTGAAAGTCTTCATCGCCATTTGCTCCTGGCCACTGGCAGCATCCCGTCTCCCTCGTGTGGCTCCTAGCCACTGGTGGTGAGCGGCTCCTGCTGGTCGTGGTCCATGCACTGGACGCGCTCCTCCTGGTCGTGACCCGCGCGCTGGACTCGCTCCGCATGTCGCCTGATGTCACGGGCACGGCGCCTGTACGTACGTCCGTACATGACATCTCCCCCTCCCTGGAGAGCCAGCTCGTCCTCGAGCTGAAAGTCTAGATATGTGGCACGGAAATCGTCGAGGTCCTCCCATGTGGCAGACGAGGGCGGTTCACCCCTCCAAAAGACCAGCACCTGGTGAACGCCGCGGGCGAGGCGAGCTTGAGTGACGCGCTCCGGAGCTGGTACAACCGCGCCATGCTTGATGTCGGGGAGCGGTGGAGGTGATGCAGGAGGCGTGCCCACGAACTTCTTCAGTGTGCCCACATGGAACACGTCGTGGAGGCGTGCCTGGGGAGGGAGCTCCAAGCGAACGGCGACGGCGTTGATGACTTCGGTGACGCGGTACGGCCCGAGGAATCGCGCCTTGAGTTTGCCCGAGGACGCCCGCGGTATGGAGGCTGCTGCACGGTGTCGGAGGCGGAGAAGTGCCCAGTCACCGACGGCATACGCCACCTGCCGGTGATGCTTGTCGTAATGTTTCTTTTGCACCGCTTGGGCTTGCTCTAGACGATGACGGACGTCGGCGAGGAAGGCGTCACGTTCCTCCATGTCCCGGGCTACGGCAGCAACTCGCGTCTCGCCGGGCTCAAAAGAGCGAATGGACGGTGGGTTGCGGCCGTAGACCACCCGAAACGGAGTCTCGCGGAGCGAGGACTGGTACGCGGTGTTGTAGACGTACTCGGCCCAAGGTAGCCACCGAAGCCACTGGCGGGGACGGTCACCTGTAAAGCACCTCAAATACATCACGATCACCTTGTTGGCCGCCTCGGTTTGGCCATCCGACTGCGGGTGGAACGCAGTGGTCATGTGCAGCTTCGTCCCCATGAGGCGCATGAGCTCGCGCCAAAAGGTGGAGGTGAAGACCGGATCGCGGTCGGAGACGATGGACTGAGGCAGCCCGTGAAGACGTACGATGTCGGCGAAGAACGCTTGGGCCACAGACTCGGCGGTGTACGGGTGGCCGAGGGCGATGAAGTGGCGTGTACTTGCTGAAGCGGTCGACGACGGAGAGGATGACCGATTTGCCGTCGACGCGGGGCAGTGCTTCAATGAAGTCGAGGCCGATATCCGCCCAAACGATGGTGGGGACGGGCAGGGGCATGAGCAAGCCTGCCGGGTGTAGATGTTCCGACTTGTACCTTTGGCATGTGGCGCACTCCCGCACAAAGTCCTGCACCACGGTGCGCATGTTGGGGAAGTGGAAGTCGCGGCGGAGGCGATGCCAGGTACGCTGGACGCCCTCATGTCCGTCATCGTGCACTGCGGACACAATCTCCTGCAGCAGTGGTGAAGATGGTGGGATGTAGAGTCGACCGTCGTAGGAGACGAGGCCGTCGGTGATCGCCCACGGCGCGGTGCGCGTCCCGGCGGTGATCTCATCATGGACAGCCACCAGCGCCGGGTCCGTGGCTTGAGCATGGCGGAGCCGATTGATGAAATCGAAGCGGGGTCCGGAAACCGCCAAGACCGCGCCCTGCTCGGCCTCCTCGGTGTCCCTTCGTGAGAGGGCATCAGCCACCGTGTTTGTTGCACCGGACTTGTATTCGACGGTGAAGTCGAAGCCTAGGATTTTCCCCACCCAGTGGTGTTGCGGAATTGTGGTGAGGCGTTGGTCGAGGAGGTACTTCAAACTGTAGTGGTCCGTCTTGACGACGAAGCTGCGGCCCCACAGATACGGCCGCCAATGGCGCACCGCAAGGACGAGCCCGATGAGCTCTCGCTCGTACGCCGCGAGGGAGCGATGTCGGGGCGCCACCGGCCGGCTGAAGAACGCGATGGGGTGGCCCTCCTGGATGAGCACGGCCCCAAACCCGTAGGAGGAGGCATCGCACTCGACGACGAACGGCTTGGTGAAGTCCGGCAACGTGAGTATCGGGGCGGTCGTCACAGCTTCCTTGAGGGCGCAGAACGCGGCGGCGGCCGCATCGGTCCAGGCGAACCCCTCCTTTTTCAGGAGCGCCGTGAGCGGGGCAGCCACGGTGCCGTAGTTGTGGACGAACTTCCTGTAGTAGCCGGCCAAGCCAAGGAAGCCGCGCACCGCCCGTGCCGACCGGGGAACCGGCCAGTCTCGGATAGCTTGGACCTTGGCCGGGTCCATGGCGACGCCGGACGCCGAGATGACGTGCCCCAGGTACCCGGCCGAGGACGCACCGAAGGAGCACTTGGAGCGCTTGACGAAGAGGTGGTGGCGCGCCAGCTCGGAGAGGACGACACGGATGTGTCACAGGTGGTCCGCCCAAGTGTGACTGTATATTAGGATGTCATCAAAGAAAACAAGGACGAACCGACGTAAGTATGGTCGAAGGACGTCGTTCATCAAGGACTGGAATGTCGCTGGCGCGTTGCAGAGGCCGAACGGCATGACGAGGAACTCGTAGAGTCCGTCATGTATGCGGAACGCCGTCTTGTGTACGTCCTCCGGGCGCATTCGGACTTGGTGATACCCCGAGCGCAGGTCCAACTTGGTGAAGAAACGCGCGCCGTGGAGCTCGTCGAGCAGCTCGTCCACGACGGGGATGGGAAACGCATCCTTGACCGTGAGCGCGTTCAACGCCCTGTAGTCGACGCAGAAACGCCATGTGCCGTCCGCCTTCTTGACGAGGAGGACCGGCGACGAGAACGCCGAGTCGCTGCGGCGGACGATGCCCTGCGCCATCATCGCGGCGCATTGGCGTTCGAGCTCATCTTTGTGGGCCGCCGGGTATCGGTACGGGCGGACCGCGACCGGCTGCGCGCCCGTCTTGAGTGTGATGGCATGTTCGCGGCCCCGGTGAGGAGGCAGGCCGGTCGGCTCGGCGAAGACGGTGTCAAACTGCGCCAGAAGCTCCTCCAGGAGCGAGTCGCTGGCCGTGGTGGTGTAGGGGCCGAGGGCGCCAGGGGTCGGCACGGCGGACCAGCGCACGGCGCGTCCCTCGTGCTGGAACGAGACGGTGCCCGCGACCAAGTCCCACACCAGCTGTCCCAGGGTCGCCATCCAGTCCGTCCCCAGGACGATGTCGTATCCTGCAAGAGGCATGACGAAGAGGTTGACGGTGGAGCGGAAGTCGTCGATGAGCAGCGGGGCCCCGCGGGGGACGCCTGGACACGACACGCGCTCGCCATTGGCGACCGTGGCTGTCAAGCGCGGACGAGGTTGGATCGGTAGGCCGGTCCGGTGCGCGGCCTCCTCGCCGATGAAGCTGTGCGTGGATCCCGTGTCCAGGAGGGCGATGAGAGACGTCGCTCCCATCGAGACGCGGACCTGCATGGTCTTGCCGATGGCCACGCCCGCGACCGCATGGAGGGAGAAAGTCGGTGCCTCCACCTCCCCTGAAATGGCAGTGACCGCCGCCTCGCCTTCGGGCTCGTCATCGATCTCGACGCCATCGACGAAGAAAATACGCTTGCAGAATCTGTTATGACCACGGCTGTACCTCTCGTTGCAGTTGAAGCACAGGTTTTGGCGGCGTCGTTCCGCCATTTCTTCCGGAGAGAGGCGCCGCTGTGTTCCCTCGCCGCGGCCCGGCTGAGAGGCCACCGGCGGTGCTGGCAGCTGCAGGATCGGCGGTGGAGCCGGTAGTGCAGGGCGTGGTGCTGGCGCCGGAAGGGGACCGCGCGGGGTCGCCCGAGGGGGTTGGGGAGTCGGCCTCTCGATCTCCATCATCTCCACTTGGCGTGCGAGGCTCATGGCCGCCGCCAACGTGTCGGGGTTGTGGATGCGGACGGCGTTGCTAATCGGCGGAAGAAGTCCCCCCGTGTAGAGTTGGACGCGTTGGGCCTCCTCGAGGCGACCCGCGCGCGGTAGGAGAGCCTGGAAACGGTTGGAGTACTCCTCCACCATCCCGGTGCGCCGGCACTCGGCGAGCTCGAACATCGGCGCGGAGCGGAGGGGGGGTCCGAACCGCAGGTCCAGGAGGTCCTTGAAGCGCCCCCACGTCGGCGTGCCGTCGTCGTCTTGGAGCTGCGTGAACCACAGCTGCGCGATGTCGTCGAGGTGGTATGACGCGATCCACACCCGTTCCTCCGCCATGGTTCGATGTTGGCGGAAGTATGCCTCACATTTGTTGAGGAATAGCATTGGATCGGTCGTACCGTCATAGCGGGGGAAATCCCACTTCTTGTGCTTGGGGTGGAAGTCCTGATCTCGCGGGCCTTCGGAACGACGATCGTCGCCGCCGCCGGAAGACGCTGAGGGCTTGTCCTTCATGGTCGCCACGTCGGACTTGAGGGTGGACATCTCCGTGCGCATGGACTTGAGCATGTCCATGACCTCGGCGAGGGTGGGTTCAGCCATGGTGACTGGGGTGGTTGCGGGGGCAGTGGAAGGTGGCGGTGGACTGGGATTTGCGGTGCAGGCTGTGGAACGGGTGGGCGATGGGTTTGGTGTAGCTGCTGGTGGCGGGGATGATGGCGCGGCGGCTGAGGTCACGGGCACGGCGCCTGTACGTACATCCTTACATGACAGTAATATTTCAAATACTTTCTGTAATAGTTGGCTTTAAATGGTTAAGGAGTTAGGCAAAATATAACTTAAATGGTTAATATGAGAAATAACCTTACTATACCCTCTTATATGCAAAAGTGTTCCTGAATTATATAGATGCTCAAATACAATTGTGTAAAAGTTAAACTATTAAAAAAATTGGTTGTTTTCATGAGCACCATCTAAGATAAAACCGTAGCGTTAGCACGGGCATTATACTAGTTCGAAAAGAATCCAAGAATAAAAATCACGAATGCATCCGATCCTTTTCAGAATGTTTGTTGGTACCTGAAAATTCTACGTGACGTTCTTTTGCGCGTATTCTTGCAGAGAAGACAAAATTCTGTACACGTGTGGCGTTAACGAACGTGAAGAAAATTCTCGTTCTAGTGTGCTCGGTGATGTCTGCAGATTCGCTTGTTTGCACAGAGACAAGCCTACCATTGACGTCACCTTGGCATACACTAGTCGCCGCCGCTGCCAAGAAAAATGTACAGACCCACAGACTGTGCGGTCGTCCATTGCTTGCCGACGGCGACAGCCGACACAGACCAGCCAGGGTTCCGTTCCTTAATGCCCAAGTCAAACAAAGTGCAGCACAGTGCTCTCTTTCTCTTACCACCGTTGCCAAAACCCCATATGCCACTTCCAGCGTCGTCCGTTTCAGACTTTGAGTTCGTGACTGGTTGGTTGTTCCGGCGGCGGCTAGGGGTTCACACCGCAGCTTCCTCGTGCGAGCTGGGCCGAGCCGCCACCACCAAGGCACCACGCTCAGTGAACTCGCAGAGTCGCTGGTCGCTGCGTCCCGGCAAGGCAATGCGTCCATCAAACTTTCTGGTCGGGGCGCTCAGCGTGTTTGCACCGTTGGTTAATGACCTGTCCTGCACTGTCTGCCAGGTGTTATCCGCAGGTGGCGTTGATCGCCGCTAGTTAGTCCCCTGTTCCGACGACGACGACGAGAGCTAGATTCTGAACTCTTCTGATCCGGGCATCCGCCGGCAGTACACTGTGCATGTTGTTTTGGCCAACATGGCCGTTCTTTCTGAGTCGAACCAAAGATTCAAAAATTAACTGAACTGAACACATAGCATGAGGACTACTAGGACAGCACCGGAGCAGAAGAGTCCTCTGTGCGCCGTTAACGTGACACCTTCAGAGTTGAGATTCGTAAATTCTTTTCTGAAACAATTGGAAGCTTTTGCCAATTTGTAAAAGTTGAACAGATAAAGAAAGTAACAACAAACCAAGCATCTCAGCAAGACAATCTACTCACCAAGAAAGAATCCAAGAATACAAATTTCGAATGCATCCTCTCCCAAAAAGAAAATTATATAAACCTAACTAAAAGCCTAAAAAATTTCTACTCGACGCGTGAGCGTATTTTTTGTTTAGACGACAAACAAAATTGGGTACACGTGTCAACAAACGTGACAAAACCCGGCCAAAAATTCTCAGCGCGCTCGACTACAGCATCGGTTGGCGTGCGGACACACAAGCCTGACATCGACGTCATCGTGACGGGTCCCGCGGCGGCGCGGGCCACCACCCAGATTCCGCCCAAGTCGCCGGCGGTGGCGAGGTGGAGCCCGCTCCGCTGTCGCTCGCGGCGCCGCTACCCTGCATCCACCACTGACGGTCCTGACTCAGCGCGCCGCTGCTCTCACCTCCTCCGCCTCCGAAGCTGAAGAGCATATGGAACGGCGGTGACGAAGACGCCGAGCCGGACGCCGTGGCCACCGCGGGCGGCTGGAAAACGCGAGCCGCTGCATGGTCGTCGAGGCACGGCGGTGGCTCGGTGGGGCCGTGCAGGAACCTGGCGTACTCCGCGTACTCGCCGCCGCTGGCCACTGCCAGCGCCTGCGACTCCAGCACCGCCTCGGGCCTCTGCGGCGGCTGCGGAGGTGGAGGAGGAACCACCTGTGCCGCCGACGACGCCGACACGAGAGCGGCTGACTCCGGGAAGTTGAGCTTGGCGCGGCTGCCGCGGAACCCCAGCGCGGCCTGGTCGTAGGCCCGAGCGGCGGCCTCCGCGGTGTCGAAGGTGCCGAGCCACACGCGCGCCGCCTTGTGCGGGTCCCTGATCTCGGCTGCCCACTTCCCCCACGGCCGCTGCCGCACGCCGCGGTACCGTTTGCGTGGTGTGCCGGTGGAGTCAGCAGTGGACGGTGAGGGGAGCTGGTCAGTCGGCCCAGGTGACGCCACTGCCGCTGAAGCAGGGGAGTGCTGCGCTGGAGTGCCTGCCGCCCAGTGCTCTGTTTCTGGAAAACAGAGGAACAAGAACATCGAAATTAGTCAACGCGAAATACTGAGCTGCTCAAAGATTACGTTTTTACTGTTATCCTAATCACAGGAATTACTGTCAGTCACAATTCACAGTTCCCAAATCCGAACACATGCACGCAGTCAAAATGTAAACACGAGAGGGACCTATTCATTTGGTCTGTTCTTGTGTTGTACCAACTTTGTTGGTCTTACTTATTAGAATCTTTTTCACGAGTATATGCCTGTATTTCTTACTTATCAGAATTAAGAGTCAAGATCATGGATGCATTTTTATTTCTGCTCAATTAAGGGTGGATGAGGGCTGTTGCCTTGTTGCGTGCGTGTAGATGAAATGTCAAGAGCAGTTGATTTCGGTGTGTGTCATATTAAACGTGGTGCTCAATGGAACAGAGCGTCCTTATTAAAGCAGACGAATGATCTTTTGAAGCATGAAGTGAGAAGCACATGCTTATTTGAAGCATGGGACAATTTTGGGTTCTATATGATGTATATTTGATCTTTTTTTTTTTGTTGACAAATGATTATTTTCCTCCTATAGTTGCCCTAGGTGTCACGGCAAAGAAGGATTTTAGTACTATTTTTTCTTCTCTTTTCTTCCATTCCCAACGCAACCGTGACAGCATTGCAATAGCATTCTACGTAACATACGCGAGGAGCCAAACCCTTTGGTCGCCGCTGACTAGAAGCGTGCAACCACAATGGCACTTAGGTACTGCCATTTCTTTTAATACCTTTTTCAGTTTGCTCTATAGCTGCAAAGCATGTACGTATCATGGTTTCGGTTGGTAGCGCTGGGAAATCACAGTGATTCATGTATCTTGTACTTGTGGGAAATGTGGGAAGAATCTAAACAAGTTCACGAGTAAGGAGGAATAAAGGCCGGCTAAAAAAACAGCCGAAAAAAGTGTCACGTAGCATATCTAGGTGCATGTCTAGGGCTTGAGGACCACAACTCAAGTTCTTCGTGAAAATTGCAAGACATATTTGGTTAGCTCTAATGGTTTCTTTGCACAATTTTCTTTTGTCTCTTCAGAGCTCATATCTTATATATATTAATAAAACGGTAAAATTTCTGGATTTTTTGTCGGGAAGTAGACTCGGCAAAGGGCAGTATTGTATACCCTAGGTTACTATCTACCGCTACATCTAGCACTACTAAGTAGAGCGACAACTCCCTTTTTGTTTGTGAAAAAATGGCAGATTATGCTCTGTTACTCGTGTTAGCTATCTCAAGTTGCCCCAATGTTTGCAGTGGATCTCCACTGAGAAAGTGAAGGTAAACGAACTAGTGTGACAGTGTAGATCCTAGTTCATTCTAAGGAGAGAGAAAAAGTGAAGTAGCGGTTTCTTGTATAGCATCATGGTCAGGTTCATGTCATGAAACAAAAGACTGCGAGAGCCATGCCAAACAGACTATTAGCAACGTGCGTTACGTGCCCTACCCTACACTATGCTGTAGTTGCTACGGTCGGTCCTCTTGGCAAGTTTGCAGTAGTATATTATTCCACTAGTGATCCGAACTTTCCAGTTTTTCCATGCAAAAGGGAAGCGAGTATTACGCACGTAAATAAAGCAACGACAAGGCCTGGGCAGAGTACGCTGAGCTGCTGCTCTGTTTCGGAGGGAGAGAGAAACGTAGTTGCAGATCATACACATAACGCATGAATGGTTACCGTGCGTGCGTTGCATGGATCGGTTACCGTACGCAGGACGAGAAGATGTCGGCGGCGGCGGGGTCGCATCTCCGGCGTAGTACTCGGTCCACCACTGCCCCTCCGACGAGTCGTGAGGGTGACTGACACTGGGCGGCGCCGGCGCCGTCGAAGCAGGTGCCCCGCCGGCGACGACCGCAGCAAGCGCGTCGACCATCATGGACGCCTCCCGGCTCTGCTCGTACCCGGACAGCATTCGCCACCCCGCCGCCTGCTGCCGGTGGTCGTCGTCGTCCTCACCACTGGTGGAGAGCCACGGCGGCGGCGGCCCTTGTCCTCCCTCCGCGTTCGCCACCCTGGGCACATTAACGTATTTGCTGTATGACTCTGACTCGACGACCAGCGCCTTGTAGTATCTACGTTGCCCTATATATATAGGCGGCGCGTTGGGACACGTGTCTGGCCCTGGAGTTTGCACAACATTTTGTTGTTTTTGTTCCACTTATTTTTGTTTCTGGACCGAAAGGCAGCTCAGCCGAATAATAATCCTTCTCAGTTTTCGGCTCCGGTACACTTGAGTTTGTTCGTTTCCTTCGTCCGTACGGCAAGTTTGTACGTACAGCTTCAGGTCGATCTGCAGGAGCTGTTGGATCGTTCACAACTTCGAGTGCAAGTTCGCTACGATGTTTGACGCAGAGTGAGAACGTCTAGAATCCATGCGAGCTACGGTACGGTGATTTTTTTTACATTTTTTCATGGCTAATGAATTAATTAATTGATGTACAGTATTGAGGCATCTAACAAATTAATTTAATTGAATATGTGTCTGGATAAATAAGAGCAACGGAGGAGAATTCGGGAGCAAATTTGCTGCGAATCTATTAAGCTGGAGTTCAGACTGTTCGCGGTGATTGGGCGGGTTCACACATGGCCGACGTGCGTATGGTTGACTGACCAGCACAAGTTGGTTCTGACCACAACTCCATACCACAAGTGTGCATCCTGATTGGTGTGTGCATCCTGATTGGTGGTTGGTTGCGGTGCCACTGTGATTACTGGTGATCGCAGTAATAGTATTTTACTTTACTTTTGCAGTAATTTCCTACCACTGCAAGTTCACCGAGAACGAGAAAGCTGTAGCAAAATCCGAATTGGGCGTTGCACTGTCCCAACGCGTTGTCCTCGATCAGACCCAACCACACGTGCGTCAAAAAGGTTCGGTGCGGTGCTGACGTCCAGGGCCTGCTACTTGTGGTAGGTTCCTTTTCGTTCACTTGTCGCCTGCGACACATCTAGTCGCCTCCTTCTCAACTACTATAATATCAGTCTTATAACGCTATGATTTTATTTTATGAATGTATATTATTTTGAACGAAAAATACAACATGGGACACCCCCTCAATAAAAATTTTAATTAAACAAAAAGAGCAACAACTCTATACAAGATGAAACAAAAAAGGAAAGCAAGCCTGAGGTGGGCATCAGAGCTAAAAATAACTCATTCACTTTCCCGTAAGCAAAGATGGCCATCGACGGTGGCTCCAATTTTAGTCGCCAGTCTGCAAATGACTTAAACTCCTGAAACTGCAAATAAACTTCCATGAGAACAATAGGAGATAAAGAGTATGGCCTCAAAGGCAAGTCATACCTCAGAGGTGATGCGTATGTCCTTCAGGTCTGACTCCATGACCAACCATCAACTCCTTTGTCAATAACTCATTCGTTGTCCCATAAACGAAGATAACCATCAATAGTGGCTCCCATCTTCGTCGCAAGTCAGCAAACGAGTTAAACTCTTGAAATTGCAAATAAACATCAATGAGTATCGAGAACGCAAGTCATACCTCAAAGGTGATGCATATCACCGTATGTCCTTCAGATCTGTCAGTTAGCAAAGATAGTTGCAACCAAACCAGAGGCCAAAATGGATCTGTGCGGCTGTGCCACTTCAGAAAAACATAATTTGGGTGGGGTGGGGGGCATGCTACTGAATACTCTACTTGGGACGGTGCCACTCAAATTCTCTGTTGCTTTGAAATATCCCATTTTCTCTCCCTTTTCTTATTTCCCATCTTTCTCTCCTAGAAATGGGAGAAAAAGGGCAGGGACCGAAAGAAAAGTAGAAAGGTATATTTGAAAGCAATGAGAAACTTTAGTAGTTTGCTAAACTCAATTTGCCAGAAAGAAGGGGATGCTTCGGCATAACCACATTATTGGTGCATGTTGAACACAGGACATGGTTCTGAAACCATTGCACAGCGGAAACAATACTTGGTGACAACATATAACATAAAAGATATCTCAAACAGATTTACTTCAAGATATGGCCATTGATATCGTGGGTATTTACTTCCATGTCCACCAAATGCCTCTTGCCAGGAGTTTAAAATTAATAATATTTTATCCCTTACCTGCATATCATTCTGAAAGAAAATTCCAAAAGAGAGATTGCTTAAAATCCTAACATGGATGTCAGGTTATTAGAGGTACTGAGAAAACAAGATAGGATTAGATCACAAATAAATTAAAATGGATCTTTCCAGAACAAAAAAAAAAACTATGGCATGACAGATGATCCAACGGAGCATAGGTAATACTGTGATGGTTAGAGAAAAGGAGAAGCTGTTCTAAAATCTATAACAATGATGGTTTGAATCAACAAAAACAATAATTTATGACTTCTCATTGCAAAGTACTTTGGAAACAGCATTTACAAAGGAAAAGGTATTTTGTGGTAGCTGCGAAAAAACTAACCACACTTTGACACTCTGAAACTAATAATAACTCATTAGTGTGGTATTTAACAGAGACAACACATACGATGACAACACCACCAAGATGATTGACATTATCTATGTTGTTTCGATTTTTTTTTTTTGGAAAGATAAAGACGTTCTGAAACAACAGTTCAAAATTGGCACAAATAGTCATCTAATAACATTATAGGAAATATAACATTAAAGTAAGGAGAAAATTATATTATATACCTTCTTCTGGATAATTTTGACCATTTCTTGCAGAACATGCTGTTCAGCAACTTCAAACTGAACATATTCACCACAGTTCTTCATCATTGTTTCCAAAAGCTGCACCAGTTTATAACCGTAGCGTAAGCATGGACATATTCACCACAGTTCTTCATCATTGTCTCAGTTTTCATTGTTTTCATTGATGCCCTTACCACACAAGATTCACAAATGTAAAGTTCACAACTGGAAGGGCAATCACCTGCAAGAATAACCATGTGAGAGGGCAAAAGCCAAGCTCCATAGCTAAATTATTTTTCCCCAACGCATGCCAAGGCTAAAGTTAAGGGCAATAATAAACAACATCTAGTATTAAAGTGATTTTATTGTGCTTCGAATATGCATGGCGGAGCATACTCCTGATCCGCTCTCATCCATCCAATTGGCAAAACCAACCAAATTATGGCCAGGACACATCAGCGACTGCTCCGGTCAACACCCACAAGAGCTAGCCTAGTAATAAGCGAGGACCGAAATCCGAGAAAGACAGCATGCTCACCGCACGTCTGCGTTGAGGATGTCATAGATTTCGAGGTTGATGGCCCAGTTGAGCAGGTGGCTTGTGGCCTTGTCCACCCGCGTCGCGGGCGCTGCCCCCACCATGACCCCTGCTGGGTACATCGTCAGCCGGCGGCCGGCCGTCGGTCGGTGGCGGGGAAGGAGGGCCTAGGGTTCCGACCCGTGGAAGGGCGAGCAATAGTTACCGGCTCCGCCCACCGGTGGCCTCACGAGCGAGTGGAACAGGCGCCGCCGCCTTTGGAATCGTCGATGTTTTTTTACCCGTGGAGGCATCGCCACCGAAGCTGCCCATCGCAGCGGATACAGGCGCGGGTCGCGTCATCTCAATGACCGCCTTCGCCTTGCGATGGTCACGACCCCAGCCCACCTGGAGGCCGCGCGCCCCTGTCTAGAGGCCACGAGCCTGACCGAGCACCTGGCTGGACGCTGGGCACTGCTCCACCGGCCACGTCCCTGCCGCCTCGCCGCCGCCGTGTCTAGGCCTCGAGCTGCCACCACGTCTAGGGTTCACCCGTGGGGGAGAGAAGAGGATTCACCCGTAGCCCGCTACCACGTCGGTAGGGTTTGATCGCTTGGGAGAGAAGTCCTGGAGTCCGCTCGTTTGGGAGAGGGCGGCATGAGAGGTGGTTCTTGTTTTTCTGGAAAAAAAGAATAAACGTGGGAGGTGGGAATCGAACCGCAAGCGCAGGAGCAGGAGGCCGCCGGGGTGAGTCTGAGTCTGTGCGGTGGGGGTCAGGGGATGAGTTTCAGGCTTCTGACACCTTTAGAAGATTTCAATTATAGTAGAGATTAGGTAAAGCAAACATATCTTTTTTGTTTTTCTTCCTTTTTCATCCTAGTTTCACTGTTCGATAGCTATATATAAAAGAACACATTTTAGTCAGAGTTGTTCAGTCTGTCAACAAGCCAAGAGTGAGCATGTCAAACTTCAAGGTCTGCTTCAACCTCTAGATGTGCCCGATCGCTTGGCATACTGTCAGCTTGGATTTCATTGAAGATTTGCCTAAGTAAAATAAGTGGGATGTGATTTTGGTAGTGGTTGATAAGTTCTCCAAATATGTCCACTTCCTTTAGCTCATCCATATAATGCCTTGCAAGTAGCTTAGTTGTACTTCACTAATATCTACAAGTTACATGGACTACCCAAGGCAATTATTTCAGACAGAGACAGGGTGTTTACAAGTCAATTTTGGCAGCAGCTCTTTGATCTGTCTGATACACAATTGAAGATGAGTTCATCATATCACCTCCAAACTGATGGTCAGACAGAGAGGATGAACCAATGCTTAGAAGCCTTCTTGAGATGCTCTGTTCATTCATACCCAAAAGAGTGGCATAAGTGGCTCCCTCTTGCTGAGTTTTGGTATAACACATCTTACCAATCTTCATTGGGTACAACCCTATTCTGAAGTGTTGTATGGGCATCCTCCAAGACAGCTGGATATTGTTGACCCCACTGCAGTCACTGACCCTGATTTGGCTTCTTGGTTAACTGACAGAAATCTGGTGACTAAACTCATTCAGCAGCAACTGCTGAGAGCTTAGCAGGGAATGAAAGACCAGGCTGACAAAAACAGGTCAGAAAGAGAGTTTGAGGTGGGAGGTCCTGTATACCTAAAGTTGCAGCCTCACATTCAGTCATCGGTAGTATACGGAAGCAATCACAAGCTGTCATTTCGTTACTTTGGCCCTTACAATGTTCTGGCCAGAGTTGGAGCTGCTGCTTACAAGCTCGATTTACCCTCATCTTCAGCTATTCACCTAGTTGTGCATGTTTCGCAACTCAAGAGACACATTCCTCCACAAACTGAGGTACTCAATTCTCTTCAGCTGGTTGCTACTGATCCTACTATCAGACTCCTTCCAGTTGAAATATTGGGGTCCCGCTATATCTGGAGAGGTGGTGCTCTGGCAAAGCAAGTCAAGGTTCGCTGGAGTGATCAACCGGCGTCCATGGCTTGATGGGAAGATGAGCATGACATGAGGCGCCGTTACTGGACAGCTTGGGGTCAAGCTGTGTCAAAAGGAGGTGGCTGGAACCTGGGCAAGGAAGCGGGTGATGATTTCGTTTTTACTGTTGGGCTGGAACCTGGGCTTGGCCTGGTAGGCTTGTAGGGGCTCGGCCCAGTTGGTGAAGTCGGTGGAGTCGGCTATAACTTGAACGTGTGCTGGTTATCAAGTAAGGAAACTAAAACCAAATCCCTCTCGGTTCCCTCCCCTGTTCTTCCTCTCTCTCTCGAATTCCTCTGCGATTTCTCGATTCCGTTCGATTTACCGTCACAGTTCATGACAATATGATTCCCCAATACATGACATACCTACATATAGTTCTACTTGCAGTAACATTAATTTTTCACGATGCCAAGGTTGAATTTGCATCGCTACCTTGTGATGACTGTGGAGATCAAGATTACCGCAGACACGGTTTCGACGTTGACTTATTAGGTGCTAGATATAGCCGAGTATCAGGAAACATGAAAGAGCTAGTAGCGTTTTGGCTGCAGCACAGCTCCCGATCTGGTCAGCCGTTGCCATGCCGATCACGGCAGCTTTGATTGGCAAACTGATAGAGATGGCAAACGTTGCCCTCTGAAAGTGATAGTTATTAGCGATGTCTGGAGGTTAGTAGAGACTTGCGAGACAAACTGGTCATACTTGTGAGCTGCATGCGACTGCGAATCAAGTCTTGCTGGTACTGTAACATAGGGAGTAGATACACTGTTTGGGTTAGAGATACAAGTCAAAAGAGTCCTATCAATTTCGACATATGTATATAGTTGCCAGCATCAGTAACAATCACCATAAGTCCACAAGCGAAACTGCAGAGTACGCTCTCTGAAAAGTGAAAACTGGTAATAACCATCGAGGTGCTTGGCCTCATCGAGGTTAGTGATATTTCTCTTTGTTTCAGCCGCTAATAGTGGCTTGGCATCGAGGTGTTTAGCCTCATCTCGTCAACTCAAGATTTAGTCTGACTTTGACATGTTATTTCGTCTGATCATCTGAGTGGTGGCACAAGTGTTCTATCGACAATCTGTGTAGCAACTTCAGACTTGAGATAGATCAGAAGAGATGTTACAGCCGTAGTCAATCATGTACATTTGGAGTATGTTGGCATATCCAGACATGATTGCCAAGGATAAATCAGAAATTTTCATCATACATCATATCACCACAAAAAACTGTACCCTTGTCAACTTTAATAATGTCCTAACACATATATATCAGCACCACAAAAATATATGGTAGATCAAGCTATCCCAAGATCATCTGTAGACAAGATGGCAGTTCTCACACATTTTAATTACCTTATTATTAGTGGAGTTGCTACTTGCTACCACACAGGAAAAAAGATCAAAACACGAGCTGTGATGTATTTTTCAATGACTATTTAGTATTGGCCGTTGTCTCACATCACTCTGAAACAAAGGCGTTACTCTCTCTGTTCTACACTAGCATTGAGAGATCTCACAACACATGACTCTAAAACAAAAGGTGTAATTATAGTATTTTTGTCTCTGCTAGTAGTTAAATATGCATCAACTGAAGAGATATGCATGATTCTATGACTAGCTCTTGATGGTTCACTCCTTGGCATCGACACGGATGGGCCGGATCAAGAGTCGCCACGCATCAGGTGCAGGTTCTATAGTTGAGGTCACCCTCCTTGTCTTCCCCGCCGGCAAGCTGTACGAGATGTGGGGTGTGACCTAGCTGCTGGCACGGCAAGATGTGGTGGTGTCGGGCGGAGCTATGGGGTGGGCGAAACAGAGGGCCGGGCGGCGCAGCGTGGGGATTTGGGGTGGGTAGCGCGGGATTTGGGATCTGGGCTTCCTCTCTCCGGCGGATGGCCGGCAGGGCTTCCTACGTCCAGGGGATTGGCGGCGCGGGGCGGGCCCAAAGATGGCCGGCGGCAGTCCACCGTCGCGTGGGCAGCCGCGTGCCCAGCAGGCATGTGCGAGATGAGATGTGGGCAGCGCGGCGTGGGAGGGAAGTTGGCTGGGGGCGGCGCGGCGTGGGAGGAGAGGGGAGTCGGGCGCAGCTGGGAACCACAGAGAGGAGAGGGGCGGCGCGATTTGGATCAGGAGAGAGGGGCGGCCAGCACAATATCTGAGCCTTTACCTGTGTGCCCTTATAAAAAATGCTCCGGTCTGTGATGCCCCTTAAAAGTTCATTCTCTCCTCTGGCTCCAACACCATCTTTGTTTTGTCATCTGTACCCTTCCGTCCACTTTTGTCAATCACGGTGTCAAACTGCCATAAAAAAAGTCTAAAATACTCTCAGTTCCAAACACAATGGCATGTGGGCCCCATGTTTCATCCTTTACTCTCATCTCCTCACCGTCTCCACTCGCCTCCGCCCCTGCCTCCTCGACGTCTAGCACATGGACGGCAGCTGCTGCGCGTCGTACCCGCGGGGACCCCGAGCCCATCGCGTTCCAACGCGTTCTCCACCCTCCAGCTCTCCCGCGCCCCAAGAATCCGGCCGGGCTTTCCTCATGTTGGCGGCGCCGGCAGCGACCGCGACATCAAGCCGGGCAACATCCTTGTGAGCAGCACCGCCAGCGGCGGCAGCGGCGTCGCGCTCGAGATCTGCGACCTGGGGCTCGCCACGCCGGCGAGGGCGGCGTACCCGTACTACCCGGAGCGCCGCGTGGGCACGTTGCTGTACCGCTCGCCGGAGCAGCTGGCGGGCCGCCGGGACTACGGGCCCGGCGTCGACGTGTGGGCACTCGGGTGCGTCATGGCGGAGCTCCTCACGGACAGGCTCTTGTTCGACGAGGAGACGGAGGACGGCATGGTCGCCAGGGTGGCGGAGCTGGGCCACGCGCTCGCCGAGAGGAGCCTGCAGGCGTTCGACGACTGGCCGACGTTCGCTCCCCCACGGCCGCGCCATCCACGGCCGTGCCCCCGGCACCTCGTCGCCGGCGCGAGCTCCACCACGCCGGCGGGCGCGAGGCTCGTGCGCGGCCTGCCCAGACCCGCCTCGCGCGCCGGCCGCTCGAGCGCCGCTCCGCATCACGGAGCTCGCCGCGCGCCGTCGCGGGTGTCGAGGGAAGCTCGCCGGCGCGGCCTCCCTTCCCCATCTCCCTCGCGGGCGGGCGCGTGGGAGCACCGCCTCCCTTCCCCATCTCCCTCGCCAGGCGCGGGCTCCCCCGGGCGCGACCACCTCCTCCTCGCGCGCGTCCAGCCGGGGGGGCGGGCCGCACCGGCGGCGTGGCGCGCGGCCGGCGGGGAGAGCGGCGTGGCGGGCGTCCAGAGAGGAGAAGGAAGAAGGTGTCCGGTGACGCGAGGCGCGCGGCACGCGATTGGGGCGTGACGTGAGGCCGGTGGTGGGAGGAGGAAGAAGGTGTCCAGGCTGGCCCCACCACGCAGCAGAAAGCCCTTCCCATGTATAGAGCAAAGGGCAGGATAGACATTTGCGCACCCCGGTCCCACCTGTCAGGGCATCTTAACGTCGCACACCAAACAGAAGGTGGACGGAAGGGCACACGGGGCAAAATTAACTTGGTGTTGGAGCCAGAGGAGAGAATGAACTTTTGAGGGGCATCACGGATCGTCCATCTTTTATAAGGGTACACGGGTAAAAGGCTCACAATATCTAGGGTTTCCACTCTAATATGGGCCAATCCAAAATTATTCACGGGCCTGTCTTAAAGTTTGCACGCGACTGAATGTAAGATGGGCGTAGTATAAATGGCGCCCTCGAGACAGGTCGGGCCCACTTATTTTTATCGACAGATGGAGTGACCCTACACAGGGTTTCAGTGTCAGATCGTCCGGCGTTAAATGTAGATACCTATACCGACAGACCGTAAATCAGTAAATGTAGATTTACCGTCAGATGATCTGTTATAAACCTGTACCGTCAGATCGTCCATCCATAAATATTATTTTTGGGTCAGACATCTGACCCTAATGCGGTGTTGTGGTGTAGTGTCCCTCGCATTCATGAGTTGGGATGACAAGCAATGCTTGATCTTAATTGTGTCACACTCACAAATCACTGCTTCTGGCAGACACACATGATAGTCCAAACAATATGAGATAAGGGTATTCACGAAGCAATTCTTCATTGCAAGATCTGTGCATTTGGATGAAATAAGTGCATGGCAACATAAAAGCACGTACCGGCAACTGGCAATGTATATAGCAGTGATATGAAACGGCAAATAATCACCTCCAGCTCTATATATATAGTAGTTGTTTCCATTCCCACCTCTAGCTCAACCAAGTGCCCATAACAAACACTAACAGAGTGTTAGCTGCTAACAGAAAGAGTATGATGGATGAATAGTAGAATTAGAAATAGGCGCATGATATGTTGGGAATGAGAGGCCAAAGGAAAGTGGAAACTGCATTTCCAGTCCGTGTGCCAACTGAAGCACACGACTTTGCTACAATCCAGGTTTGTCCTCCACGAAAATGCATGGAGCATTGTGGCTCTTCAGATCAATCCCTACCAAAATTTTCAAAGCAAACCTTGCAAGCATAGTGGTGTTGCAGTATCTGTCATCGCCAAAGGGGCTCTCCATCTCTGAGAACGGTGGTGTCCACATTAATTTGTGGACTGGATGCATATATTTTTTCCCTTCTTATTTATGCCACGCAGAGGCATTTTTTATCTTGCTTTGTGCTAGTAAAACTTCAGTGTTCACGTTGAATATACGGTCAGATAGATGGTGATACAGATGAACTTATGGCTGGTATGGTGGTACCAATGTGAATGAACAGAGACCAAGAACGTAAGAAGATCCTAGCTCGAACAACATGTGACAAATGCCATTGCCTGCCGACGGCGACAGAGACGATCCAGCCCGGGTTCGTTTTCCTTAATGCCCAAGTCAAAGTGCAGTGCTCTGTCTCTTTCTATTACCAGTTACCACCGTCGTTACCGCCGTTGCCAAAACCCCATATGCAGATATGCTTGCCAGCGTCGTCCATTTCAGACTTTCAGTTCGCGACGCAGACGCACGTACTGGCTTCTGCATCTCGTGGACGAACAGGGACCGGCTGCTCCCGCGGCGGCTAGGGGTTCACACCGCCGCTTCCTCGTACGTGCGAGCTGAGCCGCCGCCACTTTCGTCCCGTTAAGGCAATGCGTCCAGCAAACTTTCTGACCCGGACGTTATAGCTTGTTTGCCCCGTTGGTCAATGACCTGTCTTGCACTGTCTTCCAGTGTTGTCGTGATATCCGCAGGTGGCGTTGATCTCCGCTAGTCAGTCCCCTGTTCCGACGACCATGACGACGACGAGAGCTTGCTTCTGAATTCTTCTGATCCGGGCATCCGCCGGCAGTAAGTGTGCGTGTCCTTTTCGCCAACATGGCCGTTCTTTTCTGTGTCCAACCAAAGATTCAAAGATTAACTGAACTGAACACAAGACTGGATAATCGGACTAGGACAGCACCGGAGCTGAAGCTCCCGCCGAGCCGTTGACGTGACACCTTCAGATTTCAGGGTTCAGATTCGTAAATTCTTTTGTGAAGCAATTGGATGTTTTTTTAAAAACGGGTGAAGTCCCGATCGCGAAAAATTGGATGCTTTTACCAATTTTTAAGAAATGTACAGAAAAAACAAGTAGCAAGAAGCCAAGCATCTCAAAATGAAAGAATCCAAGAATAAGAATTTCCAATGCATCCTCTCCATCTCCAAACTGTGACAGCTAATTGAAAGCCTAACATTCGTGAGCGTATTTTGTTTAGAAAAAAAATGGGTACACGTGTCAAGGAACATGACAAAAATCCGGCCAAAAAATTCTCACTCCTCTCGACTCCAGATGAATGTGTTGGCTTGCATCCCAACAAGCCTGACGCTGTAGTCATCGCGATGTATCCCGCGGCGGCGCCGGCCACGACCCAGATTCCGCCCAAGTCGCCGGCGGCAGCGACGGGTAGCCTGCCCCGCCGTCGCTGCTGCCCTGCGGCAACAACTGATGGTGATGTCCCACCGCCCCGCTGCTCTCACCTCCTCCGCCGCCAAAGCTCAAGAACACCGGGAACGACGATGACGACGAGCCGGACGCCGCGGTCACCACCGGCAGCAGGACAGGGCGCGCCGCCGCCGCCGACTGGTCGTACAAGAGCGGCGTGGTCTTGGCGGGACCCTGCAGGAACCGGGCGTACTCCGAGTACTCCCTGACAGTGACACTCGCCTGCGACTCGAATAGCGTCTCGGGCCTCTGCGGCGGCGGCGGAGGAGGAACAACCGCCTGCGTCACCGGCGCCGACGACACGAGCGTGGCGGACTCCGGAAAGTTGAGCTTGGCGCGGCTGCCGCGGAACCCCAGCGCCGCCGCGTCGTAGGCCCGGGCGGCGGCCTCCGCGGTGTCGAAGGTGCCGAGCCACACGCGCGCCGCCTTGTGCGGGTCCCTGATCTCCGCCGCCCACTTCCCCCACGGACGCTGGCGCACGCCGCGGAACCGCCGCCGTGGCGTACCGGCGGAGTCCGTGGAGGACGGCGAGGGGAGGTGCGAGCTAGAGCCGGGTGATGCCGCTGATGACGACGGCAGGGGCGAGTGCTGGGCCGGAGTGCCTGCTGCCGCCCCGTGCTCTGCTTTTGGAAAACAGAGCAACGACAATATCTTAATTAGTCATAGGAGTACAGAGCTGCTCAAAGATTACATTTTTACTGTTCTGATAATGATACGAATTACTGTCAGTCAAATTTCACAATTCCCTAACAGACGAGCGCAGTTAAATTAAAAAAAAAAAAAAAAAACAAGAGAGGGAACTGTGTTTATTTGCTCTGTTCTTCTGTTGTGCTAAGTTTGTTTCACTTACTTAGAATTGAAGGTCAAGATGAAGATCATGAATCCTTTTTATATCCACTCAATTAAGTGTGAATGATGCGAGTTGCGTGAGGAAGCATTGTCAACAGCTGTGGGTTTCGGCGTGTGTGGTATTAAACGTGGTGTTCAATGGAACAGTTTCACAGTGAGCGTCTTATTAAAGCATAGGAGTCTCAACTGTGTGCATCGGTCTCTGTTTAAGCAGGAAGTGAGAAGCACATGCTTTCGAAGCAGGGGACAATTTGGCACCTATCTGATGTATATATTTGATCCTTTTTTTATTGTTGACAAATGATTGTTTCCTCCTATAGGTTGCCCTAGGTGTAACGGCAAGGAATGCTCTTTTTTTTTCGACTTGGCAAAGAATGCTCTAAGTACTATTTTCCCTTCTCTTTTCTTCCGTTCCCAATGCAACAGTGACAGAATTGCAATATCATTCTTCATAACATACACGAGGCACCAGACACATTGGTACGAGCTGACTAGAAGCGTGCAACCACAATAGCACTTTGGCACTGCCATTTCTTTTAATACCTTTTTCTGTTTGTTTTCTAGCTGCAAAGCATGTGTCATGATTTCGGTTTGTAGTGTTGGGAAGTCATGTTCATCCACATGTATCTTGTTCTCGTGAGAAATGTGTGAAGACCTTGAACAAGTTCACGGCGAAGAAGGAATAGAGGCCACCTAAAAATAGAACCGAAAAAGGGGTCACCCATCGTACGTTGCACACTAGGTGCATGTCTAGAGCTGGAGGTTTGCTGAACATGGCATGACATCTTTCGTTAGATCTAATGGTTTCACATATATACTCCTATATAGTCCTATAATGGAAGTACACTGTGCAAAAGGTAGTGTCGTATATATACCCTAGCCGGTTTGTATGTAAGGACTACTGATTAACTAGCGCCGTAATTTTTTTGTTTGTTGTGGAAACGGCACATTATGCTCAGTTAGATCCTGTTAGCTTTAGTTGCCACAATATCTGCTGTGGATCTCCAAGGAGAAAGTGAAGGTAAAAGAACTAGTGTGACTATAGATCCTAGTTCTTTCTTAGGAGACACAAAACGAAACGATTCCGTGTTATAGCATCAACGTCGGGTCACGAAACTACTTGACCAAAAAAAAGAGTCAGGTCACGAAACCGAAGACATCTGAGCGTCTGCCATGGTAGTTTTAGCAACTGTAGTACTGCACTGGTGATGCAAACAAGTTCCATGCCGTGTAGTACATACTATGTAGTTTCTTTTTTCCATTTTTTCCATGCAGAATGGAAGCGAGTATACTCACGGTACGTAAATAAAGCAAGAAACAAAAAAAAAAAAAAGGAATAACAGCTCTAGTCTAGCCCAATGGAACAGAGCAACGGCAAGGAGCCTGAGCAGAGCACGTCGCTGAGCTCCTGCTCTGTTTCGTTCTTTCGGAACCAAGATGCAGATCATACACGCGATTGGTCAAAGGCGGATACAGTGAGATCCTGCTTAGCTAAACAAGGAAGGGCATGCGTTGCATCGATCAGTTACCGTGAGCTGCCGGTGGCGCAGGAGGAGACGACGGCTGCGGCTGCAGCGTGACGTCTCCGGCGTAGTAGTCGCTCCACCACTGCCCTTCCGCCGGCGAGACATGACCGTGACGGACACTGGGCGGCAGGGACGCCCCGCCGGCGACGACCGTGGCCAGCGCGTCGACCATCATGGACGCCTCCCGGCTCCGCTCGTACCCGGACAGCATTCGCCACCCCTCTGCAGCCGCCTGCTGCTGCCGGTGCTCGTCGTGCTCGTCGCCGGCAGCGGAGAGCCGTCGCGGCCCTCCACCTCCTCCCTCCGTGTTCGCCACCCTGGGAGGCGCGCAGCACATGAACGTATTTGCACTCTGACTACCACTCGTACGTCCCTTTTCTCGTCTGGACGACCGGCCAGTGCCATGTACGTTGCCCTATATATATAGGCGGCGCACCGTGACACGTGTCCGTCCCTGGATTTTCCACGCCAGTTTGATTTGCTTCCCCCTCTCTCTCTCTTGTTTCTAGACCGAAAGGCAGAACAGCCGTTTTGCCTACAGTGAGCTAGCTAGCACAGACGACACGAGGTGCATTGCATCCAGCCCGGCGCGGCGCGCGAATAATCCCGTTTGAGTTTACGGCAAGGGTTCTGTTCTGTCCTGTTTGCCCGTTTCCTTCGTCCGTACGGCAAGTTCGTACGTACTACAGGTCGATCTGCAGGAGCTGCAAGATCGTTCCAAACTGTAAGTTCGCTTCATCCTCTGTTTGACGCTGTGGAGTGAGAACGTCTAGAATACAGAGGGTACGGTACGTCCAGTGTTTTTCTAGCTGTTTTTTTTCTGTTGGATCATAAAAATGATAGAGTACGTATCGTATATGATGAATAAATTGAACGGTGGACAATTCGGGATCAAATTGGTTGCAAATATATTAAGCTGGATTTCCATAATTCTCGGTGACGCCGTGACAGCGCGTTCACACACATGGCCGACGTACGTATGGTTGACCAACACAAGTTGGGTCTGACCACAACTCCACACCACGAGTGTGCATCCAGTCCACTACCGGTGATCGCAGTAATTATAATACTTCGTAATTGCACTATTGTAGTAATGCAGTAATTTCCTACCGCTACCAGTCCACTACGACGAGACACAGTAATAAAGCTGTAGCCAAATCCAAATTGGGCGTTGCCTTGTCCTGATCGACGCGTTCTCCTCAGAGCCAAGCTAGCTGACGTCCAGGGTCTACCACTAGTTTACTTGTTGATGCCCCTTTCGTAACACTTGTTGCCTCCTAGACCGCTACTAGTCTTGTGGTCTCGCCTCTTTCTGGTGGACACTTGGCAGCGAGCAGAGTCCTCTGTTTTGAGGTACCGCAAGAAATTGAGTTACAACAGGTGCATGACGGAGGTCATTCGTGCTTTAACAAGCTCATCAAATTTATCGAACACTTCTACCAAACGTAGTTTTCAATGGTTAGTAGACTCTTGCGAGACGCAGCTTGCCGAGTCTCTGAAAACATGCAAGAGCTAGCGTTTTCACAGCACCAGAGTTGCAAGAGCACGGTGTAGTCAAACGTTGCCATCCTCTTTTGACGGCAGCTTTGATATGATTGGCACTAGTAGGCTCTTGCGAGACAAAGTGATCATGTGAGCTGCATACGACTACGAGTCAAGTCTTCCCCGTTTCTATCGATGCTACCGTAACATACAGTACTCCGGATACTGCATTGCGACGCTTATTGGATAAGTGTCAAGTCAAAAGAGGGCCCCCGTTGGTCACCATTAACGAAACTACAGCAGTGACGCTCTATGAAAGCTAAAAAGCAGATGGAGACGATCCTTATGCCAAAAGGTTAGTGAGACTAGATTATTTTAACTGTCTAGTTTTTGACAATGCAAAACGAACGGGTTCATCATTGTTGGACTCCCCTGAATTATAGTTGAAGTATGCGAATTGAAGACTTCGCTTCAGCTGATAGTCGAGCTGTATATAGCCACATCCCGTCTACTCAAGATCTAGTCTAACTTCGACATGCAATTTGCTCTGTTCTGATTGATCGGCACACGTGCTCTATTGATGATCTGTGTTGTGACTTCGGACAGAGTTGAGATCCGATGATGATGTAAGCCGTAGTCAATCATATTGTACGTAGGCCTGCCCAGGCATGATTGCTTAGCATCTTACTATTACTAATTCTCTCATTAATCAGAAACATCTAGCCATTAAATCTATAAATCTAGCAATTGGTAGCCATTAGATATACTTAGTTTTCTAAAAAAATTACCCACCTTTGCCATTATAAAGGTAAAAAGAAAGAAAAAATATAGGCAAAATTTGCCACAGGACACAGAAAGTGGTGTGCTATTGCCACACGACACCAAAAGTCGAGCACTTTCTTCGAACACACACGCCGACTTTTGAAATTTCTTAACACACCGAGCCTCATATTTTAATATTTCCACTCCCTTCCGGGAGAGAGAAAGCATGGGAATTGACTATTTTGCCCTTGGCTTTTTCTTCTTCCTTCATCCCTTCCTCTTTGCTGCCACCGCCCTTAGTTTGCTGCCGTGGCCGGCCTGCACCAAAGTTGGGCACCGCCAGAGCCGTGCTCGCCGCCGCCCGTGCGGTCGAGCTCCGCCTGCAGCGGGGCGGGCGAGCACCGCCGCCGGGCTCCATGGCACGATCGCACCGCGCCCATGCGGGCGAGCTCCGCCTGCTGCCAGGCGGGCGAGCGCCGCTGCCGGGCCACGCCGGGGAGCTCCGCCGCCGGGCCACGCCGGGGAGCTCCGCCGCCGAGCCACGGGGGCGAGCTCCGCCTGCAGCGGGGCGGGCGAGCGCCGCCGCCGGGCGGCACCGGCAAGGTCCATGGCACGACCGCGCCACTAGGCCGCGCAGGCAAGCTCTACCTACAGCCGGGCGGGCGAGCGCCGCCATCGGACCACGCCGGCGAGCTTCGCCTGGGGCCGCGCGGGCAAGGTCCCCTCCCTGTGCAACTCGAGCCAAGGGCAAAATAGTCCATTCCCCTGTTTTCTCTCTCCGGACAGCCGGAAATATTAAAATATGAGGCTCGGTGTGTTACGGCAAATTTCAAAGTCGACATGGTGTGTTTTAGCAAAGTGCTCGACTTTTGGTGTCCTGTGGCAACAACACGCCACTTTCTGTGTCCTGTGGCAAATTTTGCCAAAAATATATTATGAATCTGTCTATATACTATCCGGCTCTTTTAAGACTAATGAACTTCCGGCTAAAATGAGAGCCAAAAATAGCCGGATTTCTAAGCCTCCAAAATCCGGCTATTTTGACAGACCAAAATAGCCGGATTTCAAAACCATCAGATAGAGATCTAATGGACCAATTAAGAAGAAAAATTATATTAGAAAAACAACAATAAATACTCCAAACAAAGACAAAAATACATACAACTTCATTTTACAAAGAATCAAATTCGATTTACATGAATCAAAACTTAAATTTACAAATCCTTCGTAAATCTAAAAAATAAAGAACACTATACTGTACACTGACAATGGATATGAGCAGTTTTGATACCTACAAAAAGTAGTTAAAAATGAGGATTTGTGAGATTATTACACACTTCCCTAACAAATTACACTTAATGTCCAAATGGACCAAAGAGTGAACATTGCAAAAAAGCAAAAATTGAAATGATCCAAATTAACAGATTATTTCTATCTAGGACATATGACAGATTATACATAATGTCCAAATGGACCAAATAGTGAAGGTGGCATAAGCAAATTGATCCAAATTCACAGATTTTTTCTATGTTAGACATATGACGATTAGACAAAAAGTCCAAAATGAAGCAAAAGGTACATGTTGCATAAACAAAAATGCAAATAAAAAGATTTTGAAAATTTACATTACTGAAAAGCTAAATTTACACCACCCTATCACTAAACTTATAATCAACAAATTGATGTAAATATTATGGAACAACATTGTAAAATTGTATTACAAAGCATTGCATACAGTTTATTGAGTTTGTGCTTCTGTTTTCTATATCAAATTTTCAAGCTCAGTTTCCTTTGTAGTTTGAGTGTTGTTCAAGTGAGCTTCTTCCTTTGTACTTTTACTCTTCTTTATGTCATATTGAGCAAAATCAAGCAATCTGAATAGCATGAATGAACTAAACAATTAAGAAAAAGAAAGAAATAAACCTGGAAAACCAAAATTGCTGCACAGATGAAACAGAGACATGCCTATTTCGCCCAACCAAAACTGAACCTAGGAAGAAATTAATAGTGAATAACAAAGAAATGCACAAAAAAGATAAGATGCCAAATCTTTTCTATGCAAGAGAGATAGTAGATAACCATAACTAATATTCAAATGGTCAAGAACCAAAAAACAGATGTTTTTTCTATCTATCACATATGACAGAGTTGACATAATTGTCACATGGACCAAAAAGTGTAGATTCAAGTAGCAAATCCAAAATGGATCCATAATAAAATTTGAAATTTATATTACTGAAAACCTAAATTTACATCACCCAAGCACTAAACTTAAAATCACCAAATTTGTGTAAATATTATAGTACCACATTGTAAATTTGTATACATTAACATTGTAAACAGATTGAACAAACTCACCTAACTTAAGTAGTCACTGAACCTTCAACACAATTGGAATAGCCAAAACTTTCCACTATTCTTGCATGTTCCTGTAGATCTACCTCAAGACAAAGAACACCACGCCATAACACGTTATTAGAACAAAAAAAGACAGTAGGTCAACTATAAAAATGCACATGTAGGGGAAGATGAAAATGAACTTGCTTTTGAAATCACTGCTAGAATAACGTATACCCACATTCCAGCACCATCATGAAAAGATTTTGTCAAATCTTCAAACATCCAAATTCTTTCTATGTAGGACAGATAGGAGAGAGAAATATTACACATGGTTCAAATAATCAAGAAACCAAAAATCAACATCCGATGCTCCGTACTACACTCAAATTTACGCCACTCCAAAGCTAAATTTACATCACCCTTGCACTGAACTTAGAATGACCAAATTGATGCAAATAAATCATGACCCTAATGTAAATGAAGCAGATATGGATACAAGGATTGTTAGGTTGATTGGTTGGATGGTCACTAGATTGGTCATATCACGATCCCACTATAACAGAACCATTGCACCAACTTATAGTAGTAACCACTACACAAAAAAGTAGCAGCATTCAAGTTCGAGAAAACTCACCAGAATTATGTAGTCACTCAACATTCAGCAAAGAATGAGACCAGATAGAAAATTGTCCACTACTCTTCGACGACAACCTAAAGAGGGAAGAAAGCCAGCCACAAAACAACCTATCACCTAAGGTGCTGAAAGTTCTGGAATGCATGAGTCAAGTTATTAGAAGAAGCAAGTAACCCGGAATTGCAAAAGTGATGCAACAGAACATGCCTTTGTGCCCGCCTCTGAGCCAAATAAATCCAAATACAAATTGTTAGTGTTCTCTTCTCTATGAAAGCCATAAAACAAATTTCCAAGTGCTTTCTATGTAAGGCAGATAGCAGAGAAAACTATGACAAATATTTTAAATATTCAAGTGAGAAATTCTCTCATATTAACTTATATCCAATTTTTTTCTATGTAGGACAGATAGCAGAGAAAAAATATTACACATAGTTCAAATATTTAAGAAACAAATATCAGCATCCAATGCTCCATACTACACTCAAACTTACACCACACAAAAACTTGAATTGTCACTGGATGAGTCAACCTACATTAAAAAAACATTTTGATAAATTAAATGAAGCAATACACAATATAGCAACTCACATATAAAACAGAGAGTATGAATGACTAGAACTCACATCTGAAATAAGCTAAGTTTCCAAAATATCATCATAAGACTTAGAATCTGAAAGTGGAATCTGAGAACACTGAATATCGTCGAACTCATCATTATCAGAAGCACCAGAGCTTGATAAATCAACAACATAATGAGCACTTTTTCAAACCATCTATAAAAAATAGAAAAACAAACAAATAAGAACTACTACCATATGAAATAATATAGTCACACCGGATTATCCATTTACTCTACTCAAAGAATGGTTTGAATTAACCCAAACTGAATTACAGCATACTCACAAGGTAACATTTAAACAAGGATTAAATAAACATACACACAAGACATAGTTTCACGAATAAATGACCCATTAAAACAGCGACACATCACCACAACCTGCCTCCCCTTCCACACCTTCATGGTCTCGACTCCAACAAAATCCAGCAATCACAATTATAGCCACTCGAAAGAATCACATACTCCCTAATGCAACCATAGCATTCAATAGTACATACACAAAACTTAAGTTCAGATTGTACACAGTACACTAACCCCAGATTGTACACAGTACACTAACCCCAAGTACCATTCACCTGAACTACGACTTGGTAGCATTTAAACACATGGGTTCAACAATGCCAGGAACACTATGGAAGAAATAAAATAAAAATAGCACATGCACATTCAGAAAATAGCAGCACACATACTCTATTCATTTCAGAAAATAGCAGAAGTTAATATCTCATAAGATGCTCTCTACTTTTAGCAAAATAATAGAAAATTTTGCAGATTTAGAAAGTAGCAGCTCCTTGTTCAGAAGATAATAGGAGCTGCTAACAAAAAAATAGTCTCTCTGTTTTCAGCAAAATAACAGATAGGATCCATTTCCTGGACATATAGGATTAAATTTCACTAACAGATCAATTTTCTTGATAAATAGGATAAAATTTCACTTACAAATAACATCAGGTTTCTTACAAGACAGGATCAAGTTCACTAACAGATGGACACAAAAATGCAATGAAAACCGACACTTAGGTGGATTGAGTATTGACAATAAACTGAAATAATAGAAACTGAACTAACTACTCCCTCCGTCCTGATATAAAGAGCATTCTAGATTTTGTGAGGTGTCCTCAAATATAGTGCATTTAGAGAACAAAAAGATAATATTTACTTAAATAAGAGTATGTGATTATTTTTTTACAAGGAAGGCAACTCATGCACTTGCCATATTATGTATAAGAACTAATAGTTCACCATTTAATCATGCAAAAATAGAAATAGATTTCAATACATTAGGAAGGTAAATGAGGGGTATATACGTCTATTGCCTTCTCTCTTATTTTGTCTTAGAATGGCTAGAATGCTCTTTAATTCAGGATGGAGGGAGTATATATCACCACCCAACTCTTGGAAATATATCACATCTCTAAAATGAAACTATAATCTAAATGAATTACAATAACTAAATCAATTAAAATCCATAAATAGCTAGAACTAGCACATGGCAAATTCAATAGGAAACAAATAGTCTGAAATGATGCATCCTCGAGAAGCATGTGAATAACCAATTCCATACAAACAACTAAATATAGACAGTCCATAAAAACTCCCCCACTCACCATGTTACCATTCCAACGAATCCCATACCAAACAAACTCAAATCTCACATGCAAAATCCAGAAATAGAGAACACTACTCACAATATGGCCATTCCGGAGAATCCCAAATAAAACAAGGCAAATCAGACATGCATTCTAGGAATAGAGAAAACCAGATCAACTAATCTAAGACATTTTGATGAATGCTGCATGCACAATATAGCCATTCTGACAAAGGCCAACAAGACAAATCACGCATGCAATCCAGAAATAGAGAACCAGATCCACTAATCTAAGCCACTAATCTTACAAATCAACAAGGGCCACTAGAGAGACAGGCAATTCGAGCAATTAAATCAAAACTAATACATATACCTCCACAAACCCTAGGAACACCTAGGGGCCGTAACAAATCGACACATCAGGACCCGCAACACAAATCCCCACCATGACCCCATCAATCGCCGCATGCAGCTGCCAATAGAACCAGCAACAAATCAACACATCACGAGCCGCAACACAAATCCCCACCATGACCCCGTCAATCGCCGCATGCAGCCGCCAATAGAACCAACAACATCCACAGTTCACGGCAGAGAGGTAGATGAATCAAATGGGAACGAGAAATAAGAAACCGTACCTCGAAACCCTAGCTGTCGCAGTCGCCGCGGCAGAGGAGCAGTCGCAGTCGCAGACGCCGCCGAGGAGGAGAAAACGAACCGAAATGAAACAAAGAAGAAATGGCAGCGGCTCCCAAAAACATGAACAGTGGCGCCGACATGTGGACCCCTGTTGGTATAAATTAAGTGCAACTAAAATATGAAGGATTCCGCAAGCGCACAGAACTTACCATTGTAGCATTTTACCGGGAGTATCCAGGTATCGTTATTTATATTTTACCACAGGGAAGCAAGGGTTAAAGAATCGATAACTCACCATCATGTATCTACTAACTTAGTAAACCAACTAGACTAAAGCAGGGGTAAATGATATTTATATAAATAAGGTAATATAAATAATAAAGCACACATGAGAATTCTATGATAAATGAGTAGCTAGCTAGAGTGAGAGGATAACGGAAGAGATTAAGGTTCCTATATACTTCTCTATTACTCTGGTTCTATAATAACAGGGGATGGTTAGATATAGCAATCATACAATAGCACTTCGGGACATCGGAGCACTAGCCACGGACATGGATGAGAAGGGGGCTAGGAAGGTCCGACTACGGTCCTACAAACACCAACCCGAACGAGGTGGAATACGTCGGCCGTCAGGACTGTCACGATCCTGGGGCTACCACAACAATCCGCAGGATTGGGTGTAATCTCAGGTAACCTCTAGTCTAGACACCATGTCTACACTATCAATTACTACTCTAATTACTTAAGATAACTAGAGCACTTGATGCGAGCGAAGATCCCATACTAAAGCATAACAACTAACAATCACAAGATAGGCATAAAAGTAAATAGAGAAGATAAATATATTAAAGCATAAGTCTTACAAAGAGTAGATACAAAGACATACCCAATCTCCAAGACTTCTCCGTAACCGGAGCGCAGCTCCGCTCTCCCTAACTCTCATCTAGATCTAATCTACTACATTGGAATGCCTAGCTCTAATTCTCTAGAGAAGAGAAGTCATCCATTCAAGGGACGCCTCTACAACTCGATCCCGCTCGGGAGATAATGAATTAGGGTTTAAGGGATGCCTCCTCCGAGGGGCCGGGGCCCCGCTTATATAGCCCTCTAGGATGCACCACAGCCCTCGGATCAAACCGACCTAAATGGACGATTATTATTCATCCTCAAAGGCGGTGGAACAGGGATCCGCGAGACTTGTTCTGATTGGTTGAAGTGCCGGGGCGGCCGACTTCATGCCCGACGCGGCCGCCCCGTCACCGAGCCGGTTCGGGCTCCCGTTTGGTCCAGAGTCTTCTCGAACCTTCCCCGATTACAGAATTTTGGTCGGTTCCCGATTATCTCTATGTAAACCCGACATGTGGGCCTTCCTTGGGTATTTTCGCTTGACACCCCGTAAAATGACATTCACCAAAACTCGTGGAATTCCATTAGTGTAAGCCCTATATCTAGAAGGTAATTATGTTTAGGTCCTTTTTCATGCTTAGTTGACGGTAAAAATTGACACTTATCGACCGTCAACAACTCCCCCAAGCTTACCTTTTGCTCGTCCCTGAGCAAAGATAAACTCAGTGATGGATCAGGAGTTGCTACAATGCTTTCACGCCTCAAAAGTACACATGTGTTCAAACAAGAACTCTCCTCCGAATTAGAGTGAACTATTCTGACTCAAAACTTACTCATATTACCTTTCACCATGGGGCTTGTAACCGTCACTTGGGTCTTGAGCAGTTGAAAGACAGAATGGTCAAGTCAAGCGCTATGTTTCTCGCTCTTTGATCAACTATTATTCTGGAGTTTTTGCAAGATTTTCAAATAAAACTCAGAGTTTCCTTGTATGACCCTTTCAAGTCTCTCATTTGTGGTATTTCTGGATCCTCTCTAAGGCATGTATGTAGTGTATGCCTTCTCTCTTCTCTCGGAATATGTGGTATTTGTGGAATTAAGGCATAGTGAGGTTGCCTTCTCTCTCTCACCCTACTTCTAATAGGCTTATGTGGAGCTCATAGGTGGGGAGACACTCAAACTCACTTGCATAGTTAAACCATGGATCTAGAGGAACTAAGCATACAATCAAGTCATATGTGCATGTGAATGAGGGGGATGGAATGAATGATAGGGTGGTGATGATAAGGAGATGATTATGAGAGGTGATCACTTGGTGAATATCTACTTCTACACTTGCTCCTTTGGGGATAACATAACTCCCTTTATTTGGAAACTTGAAACTTCTTGAAAGGAAGGACTTGGCTACTCTTTATTTTTTTCTTCTCTTTATTTTCTTTTATTTTCTTTTTTTCTTCTTCTTTTTTTTTCTCTTTTTTATTTTTTTCTCTCTTTTTAATAGAGCAACCAATCTCCGAAACGAAACTTTAGAAATGGGAGTATATAACTTGAAATGACAATGACTGAGCTTTATGTAGGTAATTAGGATGGCGATGAGTATTTTTGGATGTTCACTCCCAAGATAGGAGTAGAACTTTTTTCTGGATGGAACAAAATGAGTGGCGTATGTATATGTGGATGGATGGATGGATTGATGGATGCGTACTCCCAGGGTAGGGCAGCATAGGTGCGTATCTCCAGGGTAGAGACAATGCATCATATGGGGAAAATGCGTACTCCTAGGGTAGGAGCAGCATAGGTGCTTATCTCCAGGGTAGAGATAGGACAATATGTGGTGGATATGGATCTATATGTGGGTGGTACTTCTAGGGACGGAGTAGCACGTAATGAATGTAGTGTTTATAAAATGGGTGCATGCTTCGAGGACGAAGTAGCATAGATCAATGGATGGAGAGCACATAGTATTGACTTTAACCGCATGACCGATTCCTTACGGGTCCACAAGATAACTACACTCAATGCCTATAAAGACTACACTAAATGCCTACAAAATGATCTATATAAATAGATGGGTTTTCCTAATCTAGTAAGCATGATTATATGGTCAGTGGTAGGAATTTGAACTCTCATCATAAAGGAACTCATCATGCAGGAATTTAATATTTTTATAGATAAATTCTCCGTAACTCTAGTATCTCTAGGAACAAGATGGACAAAGCAGCTCAAACCTTCCCATATCATACCCGTCAACCACCTAGATTTAGTTCAAGTGTTTGCTACCCACAAGTTCCAGGTTCAGAGCAAATCTCGAATCTAAGCAGTTGTGTCCAAAACTCGGGAGAGTGCAGGGTTGAAAACTAGGTACTTGAAAGGAATTACGGCAGAGCAACTATTCATCATCTCCATATAGAGTTTATTGTAGGGATCATTTTAAAGACAGATTAAAAGAGCTCTCCTAGGAAAAAGAATATAGAAATCTTCCTGGGTTTCTACGGTTACGCATCTTTTTTAGTTGTTTTAACAAAGCAAGCTCTATGAATAAATAGACAAGTTGGGACACTTAGCTTGATACACGGGGGATGCTCTCCCCCAAGCTGGATGTTGACAGTCTGTGGATATAGCTGACAGGCAGTGAAGACGTTCTTGTCTTCCTGGAGTGTCGTGGATAGTTGCTGTTGAGACCGCATTTGACCGTTGAGGGCAGCACTCCGACGTAAGACCGGACATCCTTCGTCTCGTTAGCTCTTCTTGATCCTTTATGTTCTGTGAAGCTCAAATAGACAACAAAGCTTGTGAAACTGATTAAGCATTAGTGATAAAAACCTCTAAGCCTTGGTTGTCTAGAACTGCCTTAACTCAAATGTCTTCTAACAGATCACAAGAAATATTTTTATCTTTTTATAATAATATGCTAAAAAAAATATTTTTATGCCACCACAATGAATGATTATTCACATGGGGTTTAGTAGTTTTCTGGATGCAAATGCACAACATCGACCGTCAACAACCCCACCTGTCAATGACTGAAAACCCAAACAGCGAGCGCGCGGAGACAAAAGCTGTGCTCCACCAAACCAAAGCCAGATCCAACGCACAAGAACAGACCACGTTGCCACATCCGGCGACCCAAAATCCGGCTATTTTGATCCAACAAAACAGCCGGCTATCATATAGCATTTTCGTATATATTTTAAAATCTAGCAATAAAAAAGGGAAAGATAAATACATTATTTATTTTCCCTACCACGAGCCTAAATGCATCGCTGCAATTCACCTCCTAGAGGAGACTTTTTCCGAGGAGGAAAAAAAAAAGAAAGAAAAAATAAATCTATTATATTTTCCAATCTACGTATACAGCTAGAAAAGAATCTTATTATTACTAATTAGAGGCTCCAACGGAGGCTCCACATTGACTCTCACCAGATGTGCTAAGAAAAAAGATAAATACTAGAAATTCTCACATTAATCAGAAACATCCAGCCGTCAAATCAGAAGTCTATAACCACCCTTGATCATTGGATCTATTTTTGTCATCTAAGAAATTACCCACTTGTGCCATTATATATAGATTAAAAAATAAATATCTCCTTTTTAGGAGAAAAACAAAAAATCCATCATCCAACGAGTACCGAGAACTATATCACGATTGTTGACGTAACAAAAGTTCTTATATCTCCATAAAAGATATCGGAAGCTACCTCATCCAATCTATGTACACCTAAAAAAATAAAATCTATTTTTTCATGAGAAAAAAACACAAAATGAATCCAACGAGTAATGAGAACTACATACCAATTGCTAACAAAACAAATCTGCTCTTCATAAAAGATATCGGTGGCTACCTAATCCAATCTGTCTACACCAACAAATTCTTCATCGTTTGTGCCCTGCTATGCTGCCGTCGAGGACAGGGTTGCTGCGGCACTGGCCGCCGCCGGCTGGACGTCATGCTCAACAACACAAGCGTGACAGCGTCGTAGGGCAGCGGTTCCCCGGCACGTCGCAGATGGCCGGCACGTCGCAGATGGCCAGCTGGCGACGCCGCATGTGGGCACTACCGTCCGCGGAGGGTTCAATCCTATGCATGGCAAGCATCAGCGGCATCCTCGGTCGGTGTCCATGTTTGCCATCGCCGATATTGTCAAGGGCGTCGTTGCCGAGCTCTCGCGCCACACGGCGTCTGCGTCAACTGCATCTCGCCCTATGCATTGCTCATGTGCGCTGATGGTGGTGGCCCAGTTCTCGGCGATGCTAGGTAGCCGCCAGACAATGCCAAGCCGCCGTGTCTCTACCAAGCCAACTTGTGATTCAGGTGTTGTGGATTTTGCACTATGCAAATTCACATGCTTTCAAATGTTTAATCTAAAGGTTGCATCACTATGCATCGCATCGATATGATGTCAACCTCGAAGATGGGCGAGATGCATCTTGCGACAATGTGCAGTAGAGCAAATTGCAATTAGCAAGGTTCGTTTGACGTACAGACTACGGCAATTTTTTGGTTCCCTGCAAACAAGATGTAAGCAGAAAGATGAGAGCTTGGACCTAGGATATATAATCGTTGATTTGCAATGAGTGTATAAAGTCCCCGTCATCAAGGTAATGTGTCCCCGTATCTTTACATACACAATAAAGTATTAGGTTTTTATCCTTTTGATGGAAAAGAAAAGGTCGGTACCTATGAGTTCTCTGTAATCAAATACAATCACTTATATAGAAGTTAAACAACCTAGGAAGAAAGTGCTTCATTGACCCATCACCTAAATATAGTTCAGAGCAGTTCTAGAACAAAGATTCCGGGCAAAACATCTCGAATAATAGTTTTTATATCCAATCATTTTAGGCTTAACATGTATGCAAAATCGCCATCCAACAGTTCCTCCATGCAAGGGCGGAGCTACGTTGAAGAGTGTGGGTGCCCAGGCACCCACGAAAATTTGAAAAATCACTATTAGGAACAGATTTTTACCATGATTTCTGATCAAATTTTCACATATAAAAGAGCAAGGCACCCTCCACTAATTTGTTCTAGCTTCGCTCCTGCCTCCATGAACATACTAAACATTTGGTGTTATTCTAAATCTTCCTTTATGTCCGTTTAATTTGGGGTGACAATTACATATTGTCCACCCTATATGTTATTTTGAGGTTCCTCTTGCAGAAAGGAATATTTAACGGGAGAATTTTTTGTTAAGATGCACCCTATGGGGACTAAGTTTAATTTAGAAGGACTCTTGGATGTGAGGAGATTAAAACATATTTGTGGCTTAAATTTTGAACAACAAGAATTAGTTAAACTACATTATGAAATTTAACAAAACATGTCATGAAGCAAGGGATATGTTTTGACATGGGACAAAAGATTTTGTTTTAAAAAACAGTAAATATTTGTTGCACACTAAACAAGTCGAATACAACTGCAAGGATATGACCAATCCAAATATTTGTTCTTAGGGAAATTAACTCCATAAGTCCCTTCATACTTTTCTTATTTTAAAGGAATGGAGATCTTGGTGACAAAATTTGCCTCCCACAGCCTTTTAAATTAGACCATCAAATATAGACATTCTCAATTCTAGATTTCCCCAAGCCAAAGATGGAGAAAGAGGATGACCCTCAAGATTGCACACAAGTTTTACACAAAATGTACAAAAGTTGTTGTAGGGTACAAAATAATTCTTACTAAAGATCTCAAATAGTGATTTAGAGAGTAAACTTTAGAGGGACTCTTAGAGACACACTCTTATATTGTAGTCCCAGTTACAAAAATTTGGATGATCACATTCTTTTGAGTTTTATATCTATGGAGTGTGAGCATGGTTCTACTACCACAACAAGAACTGGACAACTCAAGTGCCATTAATGATGTTTGTACTGCTTTTGGACTTTCATGATTGAGTAAATTCATCAAAACATGAGTCAGCAGTTTTGATTTCCATTTAGATCTATACGTGTCTTGATTTGTATTGTTTGTAGAATTGCTAATATTTTGCATATTCAAACAATACAATAAACCTAATCACATAGTTTGTGGGCACTCCGTGGGAGAATAAGGTTTTACTAATTGAGGGCCTAATTTTGTGTAGTTTCTATATGTTGCCAAAACATTCTAAATAGTTTATACCCAAATTTTAGTGGAAAATTTATTTGTTTATGACCTATTTAGTTAGTTGTCTTCATAGAAGAAAATAAATTGATTTACATATCGTTGTCCTGTGTTAGAAAACAAACAGTGAAAAAGTACAATTTAATATTAATTAGATTTCTTAAGTAATAATAATTAGTTCTTATGTTTTTTAAAATTCTATCCCATGCGAGAGCACAGGTTGGTTAAAGACAAGTTTATCACAATTGGATAGGAACAATAGAGTATCTTCTATTGTATTAGAGTAAACAAAGAGAACACTAACTAATCTTGGTTCTAACCCGTGCGGGAGCACGCGTTGATGGACTAGTGAAAGATAAATACTTCACCTCCCTACTGCGAGCGTAAGAGCATCTCCAACAACTCACAATAATTCACTTGGTATATCTTGTGTTATAGCAACTTGGTATTTTATTTCCCAAGTGAAAAAAAGCTCTCTCTCCAACAATTTGCTATTCCAACTTGGTAAATCCATGATGATCAATTGCAGATTAGCCCCTGAACTTTTCTGAAATCAACCAAGGGCGTATCTATAACTCTCTGTGTCTAGTACTTTTTCAGAAAAGTCCAGAAAAGAAAATCTATCATAGCTTTAGTCCTTGCGGAGGAGGGCGCGGCGGAGCAGCGGCCTTTGACTCGCGATTTCTCGACAACGGCTGCACCAAATCAGGTGAGGTTTGATCCTACGCGATCGTAACAAAAAAGCGAAACTTTTGAGTATTTCCCATCAAAATATTGAGCACTCTACAATGCTCGACGGCGGCGTAGGATCGTGGCGGAGTCATGATCGGTGCAGAACGGTGTGAATGGGCGCAGTGCTGATTGCGTACGTACAAATGCCGTCCATCGGAGGAGGATGACGACGTTGGTCACGCGTTCCGTCGCCGGCGACCGTCGAGGATCTTGGCGGCCACACGGACTGGGCGGCGCTCGCGGTCCAGCAGCCAACAACGGTCGGGCGGCGCTCGCTGTCGGGCAGCCAAGGACGGTCGGGCAGCGCCGGGGGCCGATCGGGCAGCCAAGGCGGTCGGGCAGTGCAGCGCCGGGAACCGGAGGGCCGCGCTCGCGACACCGGAGGGGAGCCATACGCAGCGACTCCGCGCGCGGATAGATACGCGCGCGGAGGGTGTTTTTTTCCAAGTTGGGAAAATAGCAAGTGGATTTAGGGAGTTGTTGGAGAGGTATTTTTGTGTTTTTGCCAAAAAATATAGAATACCAAGTGGATATTGGGAGTTGTTGGAGATGCTCTAATAAGGGATCGCCGCAATTCAGCTGCTTCCGGAGACCTAGCTTCCAATGGAGAAAAAATAAGGACGCCGCCGAACGCAAGGCGGCTGCACGCAGCACTGGCCTCCAGGCAGCTGACTTATGGTCGCCGGGTCGAGCAAGCAAGGAGAAAGCTAACACATCGCAGATTCGCAGGGACTTACATCTACACCAACACCCATGCTTGGATCGATAGCAATACCAGTTGGTGCGCGATCTGCGACAATCATGGCAAATTGCCTGCAGGGTTCGTGCTATTCTATGATGAGATGAGGGAAATCACCCCTCCCCCAAGACGACAGGTCCCACGATAACTGTGTCAGTTCTCCCACCACAGCCATGGAGCTCGCCCGCTGCCATGGAGCTCGCCGGTCATGGAGTAGCTTGCCGGCAGTGGCAGTGGCCGTGCTAGATGCCCTCCACACGGGGCTCGCGCAGGCCTCGACGGCGAGCTCACGCCAGCTGCTCCACGCCCAGCCTGCGCCGGCCTCGATGGCGAGCTCAACGTCAGGTCGTCCATGGCGTGCGACACGCTGGCCTCCACATCGACTAGCCAAGCCTGAGGCTTCATCATCACGGCCACCAACTAGCCAAGCCTGAGGCTTATCATCACGGTGCACAGGTAGCTCCTTCGTAGAGCTCCATCGCCGCCGTTCTGCGCGAGAAAAGAAAAACAGAGAGGGAGAGAAGAGTGTGGCTGCTGGAGAATGGAGGTGAAATCTCAGCCATGAATATAGATCCAACGGTTTATTTTAGTTAGGGTTGATTAGGTCTACAATGGGCTAAATTTGTGACATGGGTCAAAGCAGACCGAATCTAAAATTTGGGCCAAAATCATGTATTGGGGATCACATATTGGAAGACTGTTGTGGCATCTCCCCCAATAATACTAGATACTATATAGATCCAACTGTTGTGCCTTGTTGGAGATGCTCTTAGCCCCATGCGCTAGAGACGTGGGAAAAAGCCGTGCCCATGCGCTAGATTGATTAGCTAGATTAGATGGATTGGTTTACGACAGCCGTAAAACACTCTACTGAACCCATTTTCCCCTCTGTTTTATTATTTTTGGCTACTTTTATCTACATAGTGGGCGGTAGCGGACCGAGGATTTGAAACCAGGGTAGTCCTTTTTTCATACACAACACAACAAAATTCAAAGAAAAGATCCGATAAAATGGCTATAAATTAACCAACTTGCGACAATACAATTAAAATGTTCAAAACTTACATAAATAGATTGTACATAAGATAAGGTCTTACATAAATAAGACTACAGTCTAGCATACAAGTTCTAGTTCAAGTTTTGCGCTTTCTCATTGCCATGAAAGCATGAATTATGTCAAAACGCTATATTTCATTTCTTCATGCTCAACTTCCTAAAAGCATATCAACAAATTTAATTCAATTCTTGGCTCACAGATTTGGGAGAAAATCAAAACCCTAAGGCCTAATTGCATAAATCCCTAAACCATGAAGCCATCTGAGAGAAAAAAAAATTCAACTCACGAAGGTCCAAGGGAGGACCAGGAGCGGGAGGGCTGGATCAGTGGGGCGCTACCGGTGTGGTGGTGCCGAACTGCGACTGTCGACCGTCGGGCGGACGATGTCCGGGCAGCAGAGCCGTACCGGGCGAGGGAAGGCCGGTAGAGTGAAGACCGCCAACAGGGTGGGGGAGGTTGCTAGGATGTATAGGCGGTTGTTGTAGTAGATTACTCCCTCTCTGATGGACCAAGGGTTTGCTGCAGCTTGGACTGTGATGGTGTCATAAATTATCTAAAGTGCTTATTCATTCCCATTGGCCATGTGTAGTTTTCGTAGGGCCCCTGAGAGATCTACTACTGAATGTTTGGGTGTTGGGGTGTCGTTGATCTGACTGTTGAAGTTATTGAAGTGTTGTTGATGTCTATTAAGTGCAACTGAAATAAAGAAGGGTTCCGCAAGCGCACAGAATATATCATCGTAGCATTTTAACCGGGAGTAATCCAGGTATCGTTATTTATAATTTTACCACTGGGAAGGGAATGCACTGGATAATGAGTGATGAGCAATGCACATGCTATAATGGAGAGCTTAACCTTGTCTGTATCGATCATCTCATACGGGGTAAGTGTCACATAAAATATAGGAATGAATGATAAATGACATAAGATAAATGAGAGCTTTTAGCCACATAAAATAATAGTAATAAGCCATCTCAACTTAGCACTCTAAGCTTATAACACTAGCATGGACTAGGACGATCTAGGGTATAATCCTATGTTATTCTAACTACAAAGTCAAAGCATACAATGATTAGTGCAAGAACATCTAGCAATCATGGCGGGAAAAGGTTACATCTATGCATAGTGATATTACCAGAGAAGACAAGAGACATAGCAATGACTTCAATGTAATAGGTTTGTTCTCCGCTAGACCTATACTCGGGAGAAGGGCTACAAAGGACTCAACAGACTGTCACTCCCGCGATCTACCTCATGATCCGGAATATAGGGTGCAATCGCGAGATAAATACGGTCTAGGCACCACGCCTACACAATATTTACCACTCACCCATCGATCTAATGAGCAAGCGCTATACGATCCTATGCATAAACATAATTCTAGTCCAACTATGCTAAACATATAATCAAAGTAAACTAAGAACAATATAATTGAGAACTTAATCAAATAGAGCAAAGTCAAGTCTCGATATAATAGAATAGAATAAAGTACTACTCATAGTATCACGAACAATGATGAATATTACAAGAATGTAGAGGGGAATTACCAAGAACTCCGACAGATCTGACTCCAAGCTAGGCTTGATTCCCTCTAGATCTATTCCTATGTAGCTATGCTACTAAACTATGGAGCTCTAATTGAGATGGTGGCTCAAGCTTCTCCGAATTCGATGAGAGAATGAACTCTTGAATGAATTAGGGTTTTACCCGGGGCCGGGGCTCGAATATATAGCCCCTAGGATTAACC